>CBVK0101486953.1:0-15013 GCA_900067695.1 Picea abies
TGTACTATGTATTTGATGTGATGCTACTTATGATTATATGCTCATGATATATTGAATGCAATAATGGATGATACATTGACGATAAACAACTAAATATTGTTGATAATTTGAAGAATATATATTGTGGTTAAAAGTAGGAAAAGTGCTCATATTGATTCACCCCCCCCTTCGCAGTATTCCAAAAATTGGTATCAGAGCCGGTTCCTTCAAGAAACAATTTAATCACTAGAAGGAAGATCATGGAGTATGTTGTGTTTGGGGTACCACAGTTTGATGGTAAGCATGGTCAGAGATATGAAAAGTGGAGCATAAAAATTAAAGTTTTTTTACAGGCACAAGGGTATGTTGTTTGGAAATTAGTTTTTACGGGATACACCACTACAAAGAAACCAAGCATTGCAGCCAAGAAGGAATTGAAAAGAAACAAAAAAATATCAATGGATTTCATTTGGAAAAAATTACCTGATCCGGTAAGAGAGAAAGTTGGAAAATTTTCATCAACTAAAGAAATCTAGGATAAGCTACATAATCTCTACTTTAAGGAGTTTACCATCACAAAGACAGATAATGATAAAGAATATTCAAGAATAGAACAAGAATAAATATGATCATCATGTCAAATAGATTCAAAAGAAGAATATTGTGAAGAAGGCATAGTAGATATTGAAGCAAAATAAATGAGTGTGTTAGATGAACTGAAGAAAGAAAGAGAGGAAAAAAAATCTCTCAGAGAAGAATTGATCAAGCTAAAGGAAGGTTTTCAAATCCGTGAAAAATTCTAGTAGATGATTATGAACCTTAAAGTCCAAATATAAGATTCCGGGAAGATTGAAGAAGCATACAAAATTCAGATAGAAGAGAAGCAACGTTTGGAAGCCAAAATAGTAGAGTAAAGAAAGGAAGTAGAGAAGAGAGAGAATAATTTGACAGATCATCTCAAGGAAATATCTGAGGATTTAAACTAGCTTGAAGTAGAATTCATTCAATAAGAAAGAGGGGTGTATATCCCCTTGTTTCTGAATGGAAGGTTTGGAAATGGTTTAGGCAGTGCAGGATTTGATATACTTGCTACCATCTTTTCATAGCTTCAACTAATAAAAATGATTTTGTAGTACCACCACTATTTTTTCCATGCCAAAGTGTCCCACCGCCTGAATATAATAAGATTTTCATGCTCACTTGAAAGAACCCATATATGTCTCAAATTGAATAAAAGTCCATATTAGATATGAAAGTATGGCACTGGTTATCTCATGCTCAATGTCTGATAGGTAGCAGCAAAGTCAGAGTTGTTGTTGTATAATTTTATCCACCCAGAGGTCTCATGTCCACAGGAGTTGAGAATCGTGGTTAGTTCCACAACTAGGGGTCAAATGAGGCAGTCTACAACATGGTTGGTGTTTCCATTCTTGTACTTAAATTTAAAGTGGATTTGTTTCAAGTACGTGGACCACTTCTGTTGAATTACTGATAGGGGGGGTGAATTAGTAATAAGCAGTTTTAGTACTTTTAACCACAGTATATTCTTCAACAATATTCAACAGTTTACCATTATCATTCAATATATCATCAAAAATATAATCATAAATAACATCACATCACAATAGATACACAATATACCAGAATTTAAGTGGAAACCCAAATGGGAGAAAACCACAGAATGATTTTATTATATATAAAAAGAATGCATTCATTGGAAGCACCAATTTTTTTATTCTCCAACTACAACCGGGAGGCTCCAACCCCCTATTCTCAAGCTCCAACATGAAGTAAGCTACAACTCCATGAATTATCTGGCTCCAAATAGAAGGAGGCTACAACCCCCTAATTTCTTCAGATCCAACTGGAAGGTGGCTACAACCACCTATCCTTGCCTCATCCAACCACCCTGGAGTATAAGTGTAAACCAATTGTTTCTATCAAAAACTCTGCCACTGTCACTGTCACTCTGTTAATGTCACTTTATCTCTTTAATTATCACTCTATCATTGTCATTGTCACTCTATCACGGTCTCATCAACCTGTATCTACTCATCGATCAACAAGTACTTGTACCATACCATGCATCAATTGTATACCAACATACATACAATCTCATGTGTCAATCATGAACCACGGATACATCAATAAAGAGTACTGAATCATGAACTAGAGCATCAACCATGTGTAACCTGTACTACATACCATACCATAAACCATATGCATATATGTACCATATCAACAATGAAGTATCTCAAAGAGCCAATGCATGCCCCTCATGCATATGCCACCATACAACATGAATATCCCTCAACCATATGCAATCAACTCAAAGATAAGAACTATAAGAACCATGTCATGTGTTGAACTAGATATAAGACTTCTCCTCACTCTACCAAGAAACAAAGATATAAGAGTTCTCCTCACTCTACCAAGAAACAAAGATACCATATCCAAATACCAAACCAACCATACCAAGTATGCCTCAAGCATACACCATATCATGATAAGAAGTAACCATCAAAACAAGTAGACAACCATACCAATATCTTTGAAGCTAACCTAAAACAATAAGATGCTAACCTATAACCTTCCTTTCAGACTCTAGGGACCATGTACCAACATCTACTCAAATGTTCATGAGATTTTCACATGTACCTAACTTTGTCCTCTATAGCCCACGTATATATGCCCTTTTCTTCATTGCAACCCACGTACATACACTCCCTTATTGACCTGCAATTCGTGTATACCTCAAAAATAAGGGTTTTGTTGTAACTCCAAGATTTTCGTCGTCAACCCTTCTCTGCTACCTCAAAAAATGACACTACAACCTTAGCAAAATATCACCAGATCTCAAGAAATATAAGAAATGAATAAGTGTGTGAATGTATGTCAGTGCAAGCCTATTGTGGGGAGAAAAGCCAATTTTGGAGTGAGCACCATATATTGAAGAAAAGAAGCATGCCAAAGATGGAGGAAAAGTAGCATGCCAAAGACCAAGGAAAAGCAACACGACGCACATGCGAACAAACATAGCCATGATAAGGTTAGGGTTTTTTATTGTAATGACTATGAGCCAATAGAGTAGTATAAATAAAGGCATATGAGGTCTAGTAGAGGGTTTTTTTTAATGATCTAGCGAGTAATAAAAAAGGGTTAATGATTGAATGATTAGGAGAAGAGTGGGTTTCTTAGGGTTAGATTGCAAGTTGTGGATCCTAGTGTGGTCTAGTCCACCTCAGGGATTGAACTTATCAAATTTTTCGGTTGTAATCATGGAGAATGTAATGCGTTCAGTGTTGTCTTTGAAGAATGATGAATAAAATATAAGAAGATCCAAATGTTTGTGGGCGTAGCCCCAGGGGGGGTGAACCACAGTAACCATGCCATGTTAATGGGTGTGAATATTTATTTTATTGTTTCTTCTATTTATTAGTTAAAGAATGGATGTTTAGCTTAGATTATTACAGCACGCAACATGCATGCATGGTTTCCTTGATGAATGAATAATAGATCTAGATGAATGATTAATAAATATGATTCATAAGAAGGAGACACACATCACATTCCCAACCCCTTCCATGATTTGATACATCTGATTGTTGTAGTCCCCCATAAGCTATCTCAGGTGAGACTACATTTTGCACTCTGTGCATGTTGTTTCCTTATTGTTTACCATAAGGGTCGATAGTTTGAGGGTTTTGTTGGAAACCTTTGAGATCATAACCTAGGTCAAAATCAATTTAACTCATGAATGTGGGATAATCTTTTAGGGATGAATATCAACAGTTCAAATTTCCCCATAAGTAGATCAAGGGTTGTTGAGTGTCGACTTCAAGAAGCCATATATTGAGATATAATAGTTTAAATTATGCCCGGGATAAGTTGTTGGAAAGGTATTGCATAGGAGTATGCATTGGAGAATAAACCCAAGACAAAATGGTGATGGAAAGTCCTAGAAAACTCAAAGGATAGAGGGTAGTGAATTTAATGGGAAGAGGGTTGTGAAACGTTCATACATACATATCTTGAGCTCCCAAAGTTGAAATCATGCCCATGATAGCTCGTCATAAATATAACAGAGAGAAGAACATGATGGAATAAATAATATTAATAGGATGATGGCGGAAATTCCCAGAAAATTCAAAGAATAGAAGAGGGTTGAATTCGATTAAAGAATGGACTATGTAATGTTTAGGAAGAGATGTAACTGGAGTTCCAAGGGATGAAATTAGGCCTACAAGAGAAAATTAGAAAGATGAAATAAAGAAGAAGAAAATAGAGTGATCTTATTCACTACATTGACACCAAAAACACCTACAAAAATTCAAAGAACAGAGGAAGATACAAACGAGTAGAGTTAATGATATTTTAATAAATATCATTCATGAAAAACATATGGAATGATATTTACTACTCAAGAGTCCCTTAAAATTCTATTTATAATGATTGCATATTCATTGATGAAAATATAATAGAAATTTGAAGTGTATAATAACAAAACAAAGGGATACAAAATGAAAAGTTGTAATTGAAAAAAAATGAATACCATAAGAACTGGGGAGTCTCTCTTGTTTTATAAAAGAGAAATCATTGAATGTAATAAGGACTTTTGCCCATTATTTTATGGTGATACTATTATCTAAACAACGAAGAGAAGAAGACATCTTGAGATCATAAATGTTATCAAATGCATTTGGGACTACTTTACTAATGTGTTTGTTATTTAATTTTTTTTTGAGTGCCTGTCATATGAACTATGTATATGTTCAATATTTGGAATGATTATGTTCTTATGATTTCTGGTGAATACAATTATTTGTGATCAGTTTTGCAATTTCATTGTTTTAATATATGGTTGATGGAAATGAACTATTTTTATTACCAATGATGTTATCTCAAATTGTATTCATTTAATTAGTTTTTTCTCATGAAATATAGGTTGGAAGTAATTAGATTATATTAGTTTGGTTTTGTTTTAGAGTAGACTTAAAATTGATTGGAGTTGTTTGGGGGATAGTTCAAAGTCTTTCCCTTTTTCTTTTTTTAATTCACAATGGAAACCAGGCCCACATATTGGTCAAAAACACTACCCCAAATGAGAGTAGGTGGACATTTGGACCCATCAACACATTATTACCTCAAAAGTCTCATGACTTGATAAAAAACATATTGGGCTTCTTACAGGTTGGCCTATATCAAATAGATGAAATTGAAGAGGAGGATGAACCACTCACATAGTGGTTTAAAAAAAGGATTATATTGGTCTAGTTGTCCACAATGAGATCCAAACTTTTTAGAGTAAAATGGTCTACATGAACTTGGAAAAATGCAAACGAATCTCAAAATTTATGCTTGGCCATGTTTATAGGTTTTCCCTTGATTTTATTTTGTCTCTTATGGGATCCCATGAGCTTTGATTTATGTGTTGTCTATGTTGTTGGATTTATTTTCTTGAGCACTTCCACATCATGTCATTTGTTCCTTGTGAATAAGTTCTTTTCCTAGGATCCCTTTTTTTGAAAATGTTCATTTGGCTAGTATGGGAGCCCACAAAACCCATTTTTTTCACCATTTTTACTAATGGATTTGTTTTCATGAGTGCTTGCATGTCATGGTATACATTTCATGGGTGTTTCATTTGGGATCCATTTTTTCCCACCATTTTAACTAGGCCCACCACCAACCCTTCAACTACACTTCTTCAAACTAACATATAGACATAATATCCCCTTTTCTTATGTTGCATTTGCATTTTTTTCCACCCTCTAAAGATGTCTCTAGGTTACTTCATGCTAGGCAAGTTGTCTCACTCTTCCATGTTGCATTTATCACTTATCAAGAAATAATACTCCACTTACATGGGTAACCCTATTTTAGTACCCCTTTACATGTTGGCGCCCATGTTTCTTTATATATATTAGGATTGGGAGTCCATATAGTCACACATCCCATATAAGAGCCTCATACTTTCCTCTTATCAGTTTTCTATCATGTTCTCCCAAACTCCCGAGTGGTTCGTATTGATATGGTTTATTATGTTGTGTTTAGTCATATATTTTTTTCCCCTAGTCTTATTTATGCCATAAATACCATTTTTCTTCTACCTTATCCCTAGAGTACCATTTTTACTTTCTTAGGAGTTTCCCTTTCAACCCTATCTACTAGAGGTCATGTTTCCCTTTTCTAGTAGTTCTATATTTATTTAGAAAATTTTTATCTTTTGCTAACTTTTCTTGATCTCTTGGTGCTATGTCCTCTATGGTAGGTAATACATGCTCCTCAGTCTCCTGATCCAACTTGGAAGGATCATAGAGTTTAAAATTTTCCACATTCACTACTAAGTAAATTCACATATATGGGGGTAGAAATGTTAGTAGGAATTATCACCCACCTTCTCCAATACTTCAAAAGGACCATATTACAAAGCCTTGATCTTCTTACTAGGACCATTTTTCCTTTCTTTGGAGTATCCCTTTCAACCCTTGTATAGTAGTTCTATATTTCTTCTAAAAAATTGTATCTTTTGAAAACTTTTCTTGATCTCTTGGTGTTATGTCCTCTATGGCAGGTAAGGCATGCTCCTCAGTTTCCCGATCCAACATGTAGGCCTATTTTGGGAAATAAATCTTGGTTTTGGAGCATGCACCATATGTGGTAGAAAAGAATCATGCAGAAGATGAAGGAAAAGCAATATGAAAAAGTTGAAGGAAAAGAAACATGTAGAAGATGGAGGAAAAGCAATGTGGCACACATGTAGAAAAAACTATCAATGTTTGGGTTAGGGTTTAAAATATGATTGTTATGGCTATGAGCTAATAAAATAGTATAAATAAAGGCCTAGGAGGTCTAATAGAGATTGATTAGTTGGTCATTTGGTTAAGAAGATAATAGTTTTAATTTGAATAAGTTGTTTTTTTAGGGTTAGGTCACAGACTATGGAGTCTGGTGTGGTCTAGTTCGCCTCACGGAGGGTACTTACACTCCTTTTTTAATTTAATCCTGAAGAATGTAATGTGCACAATGTAGATTTTGCAGAATAATGAATAAAAGAGAAGAAGAGACAAATCTTTGTGGACATAGCCCCAGGGGGAGTGAACTATGGTAAATCTATTTTGTTTATGTGTCTAAATGGTTAACTTAGATTATAGAAAAATGGATGCATAGCTTGGTGAATGAATGAATACTAGATTTAGATGAATGGATAATAAATATTATGCATGAGGAGAATGAATGGAATATAGTCCCACTCCCTTCCTTGGCTATAGACGTCTGAGTCTTGTAGTCCCCCATAATTTATCTCGAGTGAGACTATGTTATGCACTCTATGCACAATATTGCTTTCTAGTTTACCAGGAGAGCCGATAGTTTGAGGGTTTTGTTGGAAACCTTTGAGATCATAACCTAGGTCAGCCCAAACTTCCAAAAAATGGTTCCATTTCCAGTTGGAACTACGTAGGATAGATTGGAAGAGATCTATTGAAGAACAATGCAGATAATAAAAAATTAGAAGGGAATGTACATGCCATGTAATCCAACAAAGGTGGAGATTGAAATATGGTTAAGGACAAAGGAACTCGAGTTTGCATAGAATGATAATAGAAACCATAAATATACATCACACAAATATCTCGACAGATATATCTTTAGTGAATTACATGAAGTATTTTTCTATGAATTTCCGCATCTATTACATGAGTGGTTATTGAGGTTGAAGGATAACCATCCTATAAATTATACAAGACAACTAGAGTGGCATCTTGTAGAGATCTCACAATTGGAAAAATTCGATAATAAATTCACACGTGTAGCAGATTTTTGGTTATAAAATATTATTGCAAGGTTTGTCATTAAATTTGTAGTTGATACTGTGAAGTCATACACCGCTGCAGAGCGGGATTTTCTAAAGGGACCCTGAGGGAGGTGCATAATATCACTATATACTTTCATCAAGATTTTATTATATGACAAAGGTGTGATGACAATGGAGTCAGATAGCTAATCTTCTCAGCGCGCATAGGGGAAGGGGGGAAGCACTGACATGGGTATGAGATATGGACATGGATCTAGATAAGGGGAAGAAGAAGAAGGAAATGGAATTAATCATGATGGAGGCGGACTAGATAAAGTAAATAATGGAAAGAGATGGAATGACATGCAACGGTAGACCTTACCAGTAAAAGATGAATAACAAAAAGAGGGCCATAGATGAGAGAGAGGGCTTGGCGAATGATAAAGAAGAGGTAGAGGATCTTTTTGATGTGGAGTAGATTGAGGAAATCCTATGCACAACATATGAAAGGAAAAGAAGAGGTCTACGATTAGGAACATAAGGTGAAACTCCATTCTAGATCATAGTTAGTGTGGAACCTACAACCCCATGTGCGACTAATAGACTTGAAGGAACACAAACTTTTAGACAACCAATGTTTAGTAGAAGAAGTGTAGCAAGTCAAGGGACCAATAGTGGAAAATCAACTAGGGGTACAAGTTCAGGAAAGTGTAGCAAGTCAAGGGACCAATAGTGGAAAATCAACTAGGGGTACAAGTTCAGGAAGTAAAAGTCAACTATCTACACTGTGCGGAAGCAGTAATTCAACAAGTTTCAAAATGGTAGGAGTAGATCCCACTATCATATTACCATAGTTTCTTAGTGAGGTGTCAGAGGACCCTAAGAAGTATTTATTCATATGTGAAAGTATATGGGAGGAAAAGAATATCAGGGATGAGGATACAAAAGTGACGTGGTTGGATATAACATTGAGAGACCATGCTCTAGATGGGTACATGCTCCTTGATGTAAAGAATCAACAAGGAGCACCAAAGATTGTCACGGAGGTAAAAAAGATGTTGATAAATGAATTTTAGAAGCCAAGTTCACAAGACCAATATATGAATGAAATGATTGAGATCAGGAAGTTCACAAGACCAATATATGAATGAAATGATTGAGATCAGGAAGAAACTAGGTGAGTATGTCTAGGAGAATTATCAAACCTTTAAATGTCTAAAAAGTAATTTGAAGTACTCTATTACTGACATGCAACATAGGTAATTATTTGTGAACTTTCTATTACCACACTTGAAGTATCCTTTGAGACAACAGAAGTTCCAAAAGTAGGCAGAGGCTCTACAAGCATCCCTGCAGTTGGAAGAAAACCAATATCAATAGAAATATCCATCAATAGAAGAGATGGAAGAGGATATAAAGAACCTGACATTTCATTTCAACTACAATAATGGAAATGAGAAGAGAGAAGTTTTATGGTGCACGTTATGCAGGAAAAGAGGACACCATAAGAATGAATTTCCAACCTTTGTGCAGTACTTGGTTGTTGGCACAGGGGAAGACACATGGTTCAACACTTCAAAAATGCACCAATAAAACCCTAACTACTGGCCCTTTCGGCAACACCTACCAGTTGGAAGTGCACAAAATAGATTGGAAGGGATCTATTGAAGAACATCACGAAGAATGGAAATGTAGAAGGGAATGTTCAAGCCATGGAATACAATGAAGGTGGGGATTGAAATATGGTTAAGGAAAAAGGAGCTAAAGTTTATGCAGCAGGACAACATAAACCCTAAATATACACCATGCAAATATCTCAACAAATATGTGTTTAACAACTTGCATGAAGTATTTTTCTACGAATTTCCACATCTGTTTAAGGAGTGGTTATTGAGGTTGAAGGAAAACCATCCTATGAATTAGATAAGATAGCTAGAGTGGAATCTTGTGGAGATTGTGCAATTGTATCAAGTCAATAATAAATTTACACGTGTAGTATATTTTTTGTTAGACCGTATTGTTGTAGGGTTTATCACTTAATTTTCAGTTGATACTATGAAGTCGTACATTGTTACAGAGAAGGATTTTTTGAAGGGAACCCAAGATAGGTACATAAGATCACTTTATGCTTCCATAAAGATTTTATTATATGACAAAGGCGTGATGACCATGGAATCACTTCCATAAAGATTTTATTATATGACAAAGGCGTGATGACCATGGAATCAGACAACTAAATGCACATGGGGGAAGGGGGGAAGCACTGACATGAGTATGAGATATGGACATGGATTTGGATAAGGGGAAGAAGAAGGAGGCCATTAACCCAATCATGATGGATGAGGACCAAAGAAAACATATAATGGAAAAAGATGGAATGACACGCAGCGGTAGACCTTACCAAT
Organism: Picea abies; assembly: GCA_900067695.1. NCBI lineage: Eukaryota > Viridiplantae > Streptophyta > Pinopsida > Pinales > Pinaceae > Picea > Picea abies. Next base: position 10,180 of record CBVK0101486953.1, read on the forward strand.
ATAAGATGAATAACAAAAAGAAGGCCATAACTGACAGAGAGGGCTTGGCAAGCAATGAAGAAGAGGTAGAGGATCTCTAAGTTGTGGAGAATATTGATGAAATCCTACGCACAACATATGAAAGGAAAAAAATAGGTCCAAGGTCAAGAACAGAAGGCATAGCTCCATTCCATATCACAGTTAGTGTGGAACCTACAACCCCATGTGCGACTAATACACTTGAAGGAACACAAGATTTTATAAAACCATTTTTTAGTATAAGAGGGGTAGCAGGTCAGGGGTCCAATAGAGGACAACCAACGGGGGGTACAATTTCAGGAAGTAACAGTCATATATCTACACTGCGCGGAGGAAGTAGTTCAACACATTTCAAAATGGTAGGAGTAGATCCCACTATCAAATTACCAGAGTTTTTGGGGAGAGATGTCAGAGGACCCTGAGAAGCATTTACTCATCTGTGAATAGATATGGGAAGAAAAGCAGGTCACATATGAGGATAAAAAATTCACCTAGTTGGCTATAACATTCAAAGATTGCGTGCTAGACTGGTAGATGAGCCATGATGTAAGGATTCCATGAGGAGCACCAAATATTATCGCAGAAGTGAAAACGATGGTGGTAAATGAATTTCAGAATCCAAGTTCACGAGACCAGTACATGAACGAAATGATCAAGATCAGGAAAAAACCAGGTGAGTCTATCTAGGAGATTTATCAAAGGTTCAAACATCTGAAAGGTAAGTTGAAGTAGTCTATTATTGACATGCAACATAGGCAATTATTTTTGAACTCACTATGACCACACTTGAAGTATCCTTTGAGACAACAGAATTTTCAAAATCAAGAAGAGGCGATGCAAGCAGCCTTGCAGCTGGAAGAAAACCAATATCAATAGATAGATCCAACAATAGAAGAGATGAAAGAGGATCTAAAGAATATTACATTTCACTTAAACCAGAATAAAGGGAAAGAGAAGAGAGAAGTTGTTTGGTGTACGTTATGCGGGACATAAGGACATCATAAGAATGAATGTCCAAACTTTGTGCAGTACTTGGTAGCAGGGGTTCCAAAGCCCTTTCCAACAAGAGGACCATGGTGTGAAATTTTTAAGACACATGGGCATGATCCATATCATTATCCAATGATGCATAAGTATAAGACCATGCCAAAAAGTTCTTATTGCAATTTTTGTAAATCAATGGGTCATGACGACAAGGATTGTAGAATGTTGGAATTGATGAGAGAGATAAATTTAGACACCTACAGGATGCAATCATATCTGATGATAGGGAAATTCACACCGCAGTTCAATAATGAGAAACCACAATTCAATCTTGTGCAGTCGCAGTACAACAATGTGTAGTCGTAGTATAATACCACGTAGTATAACCAGATACCCCAATAAAATGCACCGTGTGGAGATAGAGGTGGATTCATAGGTGGAGGGCAGGGAAGAGAAGGATTTGGATGAGGCAAAGGGCCAGTAGTCTGCCACAATTTTCAACAATCATGACACTACACAAGATATTGTCCACTTCCACCTGTGACATGTATGTATTGTTGCACAAAAGAACACGACACATAAGACTTCCCAACACTATTGGGAAAAATACAAGAAAAAAGGAACCAAAACAAGTAGAACATCTAGTGGATTTTGGCAGAGTCCAGGGATGATGGGAAGAATATCAACATAATTACTCGAGGAGGAACCAAGACGAGAGATGATGCAGCAAAATAGGACCCATCTCAACACCAGTGGGTCAAGAAGAACACTGAGCCACAAAAGAATTTTGACATGCAGAAAGAAAAGGAGACATTTAAGGAGGCCAGACAAGAGATTCTAAAAGAGAACATTGCATCTACATCAATTTCACAACAAAGTTGGGATCCACCATTGTACGAAATACCACCCTCAATGGATCATACCGTCAAACAACAACCTACATAGCAAGTAAGTAACCTAAATATTTTTTTGCAATCTTGTCTTAATTTATTGAATGATCCATCATCCATTAAGGTCTTACAGAACTTGTTAGAAAGATGCAACACAAAAGTAGAAGGGAAGTTAGAACAAAAGACAGTCAATGATCTCCATACAATAAGAAGAACAAGTAGGGAATTTACGTTAAATTCCAACATTGGGGATTTCAGTATGAGATATGTCATACTTGAATTAGGCTCTGAAGTGAATGTATTAACTAAGAAGACATGGCAGTGTATGGGGGAACCCACATTTGGATATTCACCTATCCAGTTGAAATTAGAAAATCAACATAGAGTATTACCTATTGGAAGACTTAAAGGTGTGACAATAGACTTGGATGGAGTGTGCATTGTGGCATATTTTGAAGTTATAGAAATAATGGATGGAACAACACCCTACCTAGCATTACTAAGATTGGACTGGGCATTTGATAACCAAGCTATGATCAACCTGAAGACATAGAAAATGACTTTTGAATTAGGAGAATATAGAGTGATTGCACCATTCGATCCCTCAGAAGGAGAAAGGTTTGTAGATGCAACATGTTTGGACTTGGAAGAAATAAATTAGTTATATAGGACTACTATGCGAGAAGAAGATTATTACAACCCAACTGCATATGGAGTACTCAGCTGGAGAAGCATTACATTGTGTGCCTCAAACTCTGAGATAGGTCTGGAAAACTGGCAGTAGAGACTACATGAAGTCTCCACAACAAGGTGTGCAAGAATAGAGTGCACAGTAAGGTGGGATGGTACCGAGGTAACAAAACCCCCCACTTTTCATGGTTTGAATGACCTAGAAGACTTCTTGAAAAACTATGAGGAAGAAGTTTTGGAAAATCAGAGGTCATTAGCCCTAGATATTTCACTCAAGGAAACACCTGCAGGATGGTGGGGCGTGCATAAGGAAACAATTCAAGACTGGTATCGGTGTAAAAGGTTATTGTGCATTAGATTTGGTGCAAAATAGGGGAGAAATACATTGCAGAAATATGATGGGTGAGGAAGACCGACTGAGCACATAGATAAATGCAGAACACAATGGAGGTTGACACCACCAGAAGAATGTCCTCATTAATTTATTCATACATTGGAATGGATACCAGGGAATTGGTACATAGAGTAGGAATTGCAAAGAGGCACTACAACATGGCCAATATTACAACAAAATTTTGTGGTAACTTTCTCATTTGAGCATGAGAACCCCAATGTTGATTCATCCCTGAAGCTGATACAGGGAATGATATTTTTTAAGGAACCTGAGGTGGAAATTATAACAGAATATCAACATCAGAACATACAGATAATTAAATACTTACTCTCATGTTATCATGTTGCTGAGGAAGTATCGGATGAAGATGATCTGCACAACATTAAGATAATAGAGGTTGAAGGTGAGAGAGAGGTGGAAGGTCCATCTCTAGAGTCAGAGGCATTTGCTGCACCAATTAAGGTCAATAAAGTCAACATTGGGACATAAGAAAATCCTAAAATGACAAGCATTGGAGACTATTGGGATGAGCAGACACTACAAAGGATCACAGAACTACTGCATGAATACAATGACTTGTTTCCAGTGACCTTTACATAGATGAAAGGAATAACATGTGAGTTGGGTGAGATGAAGATACCCTTAAAACCAGATGCTAGACCTATTAGATAGAGACCTTACAAGATGAGTCCAGTGTATAAACAAAAAGTGAAAACAGAACTTGATTGAATGATAGAAGTTCGTATCATAAAACCAATGGAAGAATTCAAATGGATTAGTCCCATGGTAGTCCAGGAAAAGAAACAAGGGAGAATAAGAATTTGTGTAGATCTAAGGAAATTGAATGATTCTTGCTTACATGATCCTTTCCCTGCCTCGTTTACAAATGAGGTCTTGGAGAATGTGGGAGGCCAGTAAGCATATTCATTCACAGATGGATTCTCAGGTTATCATCAGATTAAAATAGCTCTAGAGGATAGGCATAAGACTACCTTTGCTACATAATGGGGATCCTATCATTATACAGTTTTTCCCTTTGGATTGAAGAATGCACCATCTATCTTTTCAAGGATGGTCATAGCTTATTTTAATCATTTCATACATAAGTTTTTAGAAGTATATTTGGATGAATGGATTTTTTTTAGTCTATCGAAATATCATGTAGAAGTATTAAGACTCATGTTGGAAATGTGTAGAAAATGTCATATCTCATTAAACATCAAGAAATATATCTTCAGCGCACCTTTTTGGATACTGTTAGGACATGTGGTATGTAGACAAGGGTTACTGGTTGACCCTGTTAAGATTGTTGTAATTGTGAACTTACCACCACCAAAGTCAGTGCACCATTTAAGAGCCACACTTGGACATACATGGTACTACAAGAAGTTTATCAAGGGCACACTTGGACATACATGGTACTACAAGAAGTTTATCAAGGGGTATGCACATATTACCATGTTGATGGAAAAATTATTGAATAAGGACACTGGATTTCAGTGGAATGAGGATTGTCAGCATGAATTGGATACGTTGAAGGAGAAGATGGTGACACCACCTACTTTAGTGTTTACAGACTGGGAAAAGATATTTCATGTGCACGTAGATGCATCAACAATAACACTTGAAGCAATTTTGGTGCAGCCAGGATTAGGTGACTTAGATCATCCTATAGCCTTTGTAAGCAAGAAGCTATCAAAATCATAGAAAAAATACAACACAATAGAAAGAGAAGGTCTAGCCATGGTGTATGGACTGTATAAATTTAGAAAATAATTATTGGGCAAGCACTTTAAAATGTTCACAGGTCATTCTTCTTTCAATATCTAATCAACAATCCAGTGTGGGGGGGGGGGGG
>CBVK0101486956.1:0-20674 GCA_900067695.1 Picea abies
TGACCTATTTTGGGACTTTGACAACCTATCGAAGAAGGAGCACAAGATGAAGCAGAGATCATGGAATCTCGACCCCTTTTTGGGATTTGGGATTATGTAACGGGTATGGAATGTCAACCCATGGGTTTACCCATGTTTAGGCCTATTTTGTAATGTATAAATAGATGTCTAGGATATGAAAGAGGAAGGAAAAAAGATATGCATATTTTTGTGATATTGGGCTAAGTGATAAAACAAATGGCTAAGTGCTAGATCTATGAGATTGAAGGATTGCAAGTGCTTGGTGCATACTGTGTGAGGATTGTAGAGCTATGTGCAAGGAGTTGTAAGAAGGAGGATTTGGTGGAGTGTGCGTAGATCTCTTGTCTTTAGTGGAGTACCATTTTGATGTTATGTTATTGTAAGAAGCTTGAATGAAGATAATAAAGAAGAAGATTTGGTGGACGTAGCCCCAGGGTGGGGGTGAACCACGTAAATGTTGAGTTGTCTTGCTTTGTGTAATGTCTTGATATGTTTATTTATTTACTTTCTAAGTTCTTTGATATAGATATGTTTTGTGATAATAATGTATATGAATGTTAGATTTGACCTATGTGAATGTGCTTAGTGCTTGAATCTGCTAGATCTAATCTACCGCTCTATGATAGTGCCTAAATACATCAAATCTGAGTGAATGATGTGCTGCTCTGTTTTATCTCCGTAGTAGAATAATGGTTAAATATTGATGAATTGTCAGTGCTAAGTGCTCTGTTAAGTATTACAATCATAGATCTGTGTCCTATCTAAGGTTGCAGACACCTGAGTCATGCAACCACCCTTGCCTCTACCTTGGGTGAGACTTCATCTACTTCATAGGTGTTGCCGAAAGGGCTGGTAGTCAGGGTTTTTTTGGTGCGTTGTTGTAGCATTGAACCTTGGGTCTGCCCCTGTGCCAACAAATGGTTCCATTGACGAGACCTGAAACTGTGATTGTTGGGAACTAGGGAAGAAGAAGCTTTGTGAAAATATCCAAACTGAAATTGTGGAAGCTCTGTGCATAGATCTGTCGCTCTAGTGCACAATATTCTACTTGAGTTATAAAGATTTGTGCTAAAGAAAAGAGGTCAGATCTGAAGGTAAGAGGTCAAATCTGGAGAAAAGAGGTCAGATTTGAAGAAAAGAGGTAAGATATGCAATCTTTGTGCTCTGATAAAGGTAAGAATAGTGAAAATTTCTAGATCTCAAAGCTTTGTGCTCTGTAGAAGTGAAACAAGTGGAAATTTTTGTTTCAAAAGTATGGATCTAGCTATGTTTGACAGATTTTATCCTAGCTTGAAAACTTGGGAACTAATACATGAAAGAAGGTTTGATATGCGTAGATCTGATAAGAATAGTGAAAGATATATTATATCTATGCATAGAAAGAATGTTTGGACTAACAAGTGTATGCATGACCTAGAAAGAAATGTTTGTAGGTTAGCTACTATGATCCTAGCACACAGTACAGAAAGAGATGGGAATCATTTAAAAGAAAGAGAGGATTAACCCTCTATTATAGTTGCAGAAAACTGGGACATCTTGCTAAGGAATGCCCTGGGAGAAGACCTAGTTGTCTTTGTTGCAAAGCTATGGACCATGAAGTATTGGATTTCCCTAGAATTATCTATAAGCTTGAAGGAATGAGCATGAGAAAATTAAACCCTAAGGTAGGTCCCGAAAGTATGATTATGATATAACCCCAGAAAGAATATGAGAAAGTATTGCTACAGATAAAATAAACCCTAAATTACCATCGACATGTCAGCTTATCAGAGATATTCAAAGAAAAAGAATGCCTTGAAGCAAGAATAGGATACTTTGACATCGACTGTGTTCTAGATGAGGAAACATGGGTGAATTTCATGACATAAAGAACTTGGGAACTTTTAGGGAAGCTTGCTATGACTCCTTCATTGAGAGGACTAGGTCTATCTAGAGGAAAGTTGATAAACCTATGTGGAAAGCTCACCAAGATATCTATGAATGCCAATGGAACTTCGACAGAGGAAAATTTTGAGATTATTATATTTATCAAGAACAACGCCACATTTACCATGTTACTAGGAAATCCTTGGATTGAAAAAGATCAGGCCAAAAGGAAAGAAGAAGAAGAAATTTTAGAGCAGAAGAAGCAAGAGTTAAAAGATTTCATGACTACAAGGATCGCACACTTGATTGAAGAACATAAGAATAGATCAAAGCTATTTAACACCAGAGACTCAGATGTCGAAGTTGCAAGAACACTAGACGACCCTCAGAAGATTGAAGTATCTATTCCAGCTAAAGAAGAAGTATCACCCTCAAATATTAGGAAAGAATCTCAACAACGCGAAGTAAAAATGCCAAAAGAATATAAGAATTAGAATGGAAAAAGGAATACCGAGATGAAGCTCACTAGGAAGAAGGCTATAAATCTAAGTAAGAAGATATCTAAGCTCGACAAGTTACAGAAGTTTCCAGAGGGAACTTCGCAAAAGGAAAATTTTAAAAATTGGAACTTCGTCGGGATAACAGAACAACATCACATGGCACTTCATCATGGCGAAGAAATATAGCCGTTGGGACCAATATAACCATTTGAATGACCCTACGAATGGGTAGAAAGGCATTTATGGCTTGCCACTAGACCGTTGGACCACGCCGGAATGGAAAGAACAGAGTTAATGAAGGCTTCTCACCCATTGCAAGAGATCTATTGCCAAGTTTTTTATTTATCTTGGCATGCCATGCCCCGAGAACACTTTTTCTAACTGTGAATTTGAGCCCATATACTCGTGGATTTCACACAGTGGTCATTTCACTATTTCCCTCTATCGTATTGCAGTGTCTAAGTTACTTCCTAAACCTGATATTTTCAACCCCGAGCGCGTATGTCAAACGAATTCAGCGCTGCAGAGAAAGTTGTCGAAGAAGTTCTGATCGACCTCATGACTGAAAGAGTCATGTCGATGTCTATAGGTGTACAAGCTTCATCGATGAGGATGGTGCAAGCCTCTCCTTCGACTTCTCATGGAGCTGGACCATCCTAGCCATCAGCAGAAAAGAGAACCAAGCATAAAGATGACCTTGCAAATGCAAAATTGATTCCAACCATATTGCCTGATTACATCCTACCTCTGGCTGGCGTGGTGAATCATGATAGTTTACCATGTGATTTCAAATATACCATAGTTATTGCGTACCTCCCGAATGGGATACGCGTAGTGCGAACAGACCAGGAAAAGATTGCAACACTAAATTTCAACAACTTTAACCTCGGAGATCGCAAGATCTATGACATGCTCATCCCATAAAAGTACTTGACCAAACTAAAGGAAATAACTCGATTATCATCCCCCAGTCGTGGATGATGAACCTCGCGCAATCCCCCCTACTGAACGTCATGAAGATCCCACACTTTGGAAGACACTAGGAAGTCAACACTTGTGTCAAGCTACTACTGTCATGTTACCATAGTGGTTACTTATGGCTAGATCATCGCATTACAGTTTACCCAACACTGATCCAGAGGATCATGGGCCTGAGTATGCAAGGACCTGACCCATGGGAATTTTATCCAGGAAAATTCGTAGATCACGCACTTGCACAAAACATCAAGGACACCTATGGCGATGTTGAGAAGGGAACAAGAGGCTACAAGGTAGCTTCCATCTAGAGTGGCGCAGTGCATGTCGCATGTCAACTAATAGCTAGAAATTTAGTAAGGCATAATCGACCTATGCAAGTTACTGAATTTGTTGTTGACCTCGCAGGGAAGTGTGTGGAAGGCCTACATATGAACTGGGCGAAGTACCTAGTTAACCAACTGGAGCTATATTTTCTAGAAGCATAGGATCAGGGTTATGAATTTCATTTTAGCTGGCTCCTGGTACTCATTTCATTTTTTTCCTGGGAGATGCCAGAGGGAGAGACCTTCCCCGACATAGATCTGTTCAAAATTCTTGCCACGAAGTTTGCTACCCTATGGTATTCAAAAGATATGAAAAAAAAGTGGCAGTTGAATGATGTGTCCCATACATACTACCTCCAACTAAAGAAAGCCATTGAAGTCGAGCCTCGCATGACTCCAAACACCTTACAGAGGTTCTGACCAATGATGAGGCTCAACACGGATCGACACTTCAACTACATTACAACGTGGGTAGATCAACATAAAGAGAATCTCCAAAAATATTATAAGATTACATAAGAAGACTTGGAGGAAATCACTAACGAATGGTCCTTTGAACTCCTTATCCCTGCCAAAATCGCAGGGATATCTAATATTGATAGCCCAAAGGACAACCATAAAGAACAGAATACACCAAGGCAGAAGAAGACTGAGGAGGTCCAAAACTTAAGCAGCACCTCAGGGAAGACTGCTTCCATGTAACCTGGCCGAGGGGGTGGTGACGAAGTGGAATCTAAATAGAGGCCCAACAAAGTAACACTTCCCAGAGAAGAGGAGGATCCCTCAAAGAAGAGGAAGGTTTCCCCCCTGAAACCTTCTTCCCGGAAGAAGTCAAAATCTACCATGACTAATATGCAGACCATCCTCACCTTCGACGATTTTGACTTCATCATAGCATCCCTAAACAATGCTTCATTAGAAATAGAAGACAAACAAGCATCCAAACAGGAAGAAATGTATGATAGGATTGAAGTCGAACTCTGAGGGGTTCAACAAGCCATTTAGTCTAGTTGTGCAGTCTCCATTGTGCCAGGAGGACCAGAGTTGGGAGATGAGCCATCCCAACTCCACTGACTAGATGATATAGTCAAAGCTTGCCTTCGTCGAGCACAAGAGGAACTAGAACAAGATAGCCAAGCTTTGACACAAGTACAAGGAGTACTTGTCGAACAATGTCGAGATGCAGAACAGGAAAAGATTTCTCTCCAAGAAAAGTTTGATGAAGAAAAACATAGATACAACAAGGAAAAGAACAGTTTCTCACAGAGAAACTTAAAGTAAAATAAGTGGTCAGCAGAGAACTTCATTCCTTGACAGTCATAGAAATAAAGGCAGAGGATTGAGTCATGCAGCAAGTGGAGCAACTCGCAGAAGCCATCCAATAGTTGCAACAACGCATAGCTAACTTAGAGCTCCACGTAGTGCCTAAGACTCCACAATATGTCAGGGACTAAATAGAAGCAACTGCTCTAAGAGAAGTTGAGAGAATAAAATCCCTTACTATGGAATGTAAGGAAATTACTAATCATAGTGCCCAAACCTATGAGCAACTCACAGAGAATCCAGAAGTAAAGGCACTGGAGTCACAGATCTAGGAGGTGAAGTATCAAGCCGAAATGATATAGGCACAGCTAAAGCCTGTGTCAGTTGTGGAAAGAATGAAGTGCTCCCAAGAATAGAGAACCGCCCAACAACACATCCACACTATCCAGAGAAGAGTTATGTAAGTAACTCAGAGGCTCCAACCTGTACAAGATAAGGCCTACCAATTGTTCATAGAATTCAAAAGCCAAGGAGAAGAACTAGAGCAGGTTGTTATTGCAGCTAAACAGTGCCTGGAGGGACCTGTGAGTGAGGTAGTCATCCAACCGTTCATTGAACAAGAGGCCATGGCACAACAACAAGTTGAAGAATCTCAAGCCAAGATCGAGGCTTTCAAAGTAGAACTACCCAAATTAGAGTGACTCAGGATGAGTCACAGGTGAGTGTTGGGGGCCTGTTGGCCCTTAACCAAGTTTTGGGAGATCCTTGGTCAAGTTTGACCTATTTTTGGACTTTGCCATCCTGTCGAAGAAGGAGCGCAAGATGAATAAGAGATTGCAAGATATCAGCCCCTTTTTGGGTCCTTTTTGGGATTTGGGATTATGTAACGGGTATGGGATGTTGACCCATGGGTTTACCCATGTTTAGGCCTATTTTGTAATGTATAAATAGATGTCTAGGCTATGCAAGAGGAGGGAAAAAAGATATGAATATATGTGTGATATTGGGCTAACTGCTAAAACAAATAGCTAAGTGCTAGATCTATGATATTGAAGGATTGTAAGTGCTTTGTACATATTGTCTGAGGCTTGCAGAGCTATGTGCAAGGAGTTGTAAGAAGGAGGATCTGGTGGAGTGTGCGAAGATATCTTGTCTTCTGCGGAGTAGGATTTTGATGTTATGTGCCTGTAAGAAGCTTGACCAAAGATAATAAAGAATAATAGTTGGTGGATGTAGCCCCAGGGTGGGGTTGAACCACGTAAATTTTGAGTTGTCTTGCTTTGTGCAATGTCTTGATATGTTTATGTCTTTACTTGCTAAGTGCTTTGATATAGATATGTTTTGTGCTAATAATGTATATGAATATTAGATCTGACCTATGTGAATGTGCTTAGTGCTTGAATCTTCTAGATCTAATATACCTCTCTATGATAGTGCCTAAATACATCATATCTGAGTGAATGATGTGATGCTCTGTTTTATCTACGCAATAGAATAGTGGTTAAATATTGATGAACTTTCGATGCTAAGTGCTCTGTTAAGTATTACAATCACAGATATGTGTCCCCGTTAAGGTTGTATACATTTGATTCCTACAAGCACCCCTACTTCTACCTTGGGTGAGACTTCATCTGCTTCACAGGTGTTGTCGAAAGGGCCGGTAGTTAGGGTTTTGTTGGTGTGTTGTTGTAGTGTTGAACCTTGGTTCTACCCCTGTGCCAATGCTCATCTTACAAGGGGTCAACAAATAGTTGGGAATGTTGACAACACCACACTCACAACCATACAACATCATGTGGCTTCTCTAGGGATGAGATCTTCATGTCATCTAGTAGTGTTGATTATCATAGAACATCCATCCCTTCAAGGATTAGGTATTATCCCCACTGGATGTTTTTTATGTTCTTTTGGGCCAGCCATATATGTGGAAGCACCATGTTATTTATGAGTGCAGACCTCGTAGTGTCATTCTTACTCTGGGGGCTCATCTCTATAGGATACCAGAGGTATTTCCAACTAGTGTCCCACCTAAACATTTCTGCAAGGTAGTATCTCAAGACTCACACTACAAAATTCAACTTCTTCACAATATGTTCAAAAGATGAACAGAAGAAAATTGCAACCACTAGAGCCTCAGTCCAAGAATCTTCTATCCAGTAGAAGTAGGTAAATAAGATTGAAGAAAATAATAAGTATTCCTTCTGCACACAGTCATCTCATGTAGCCAGACTGGTTAAAAATTTGCATGCCTTCCAACCATGGGTCTGTGACAATCATCAACAATCTAAGCAGTGCAACTTCTCCAGCAAGGAAAGCAACTCATCAAGATGCAGATTCAACAAGCACTTTCCCCTCTCCCATGGGAACTCAATAAAATAGAGACAATTTCTTCCTAAGGAGGGAGTATTGATCCAGGTGGATATATATGGCCACCCACCTATTCCAACTGGCTCAACAGTTTATTGGCAACTTACTAGTTTTAGTAGTTTTTCGGTTCCTAAACTTCCAGGTCCATTTTGAGAGACTGAATGAAGTTTTTTCAGGATTGAGCACCTTAGTGATGGACAAAGCCTCTAATTAAGCACCCAAAATAAATCTCGTCAACCATACCTTTCCAACGATCTATCGTGCGCCCAAAACAGAGAGCATATGCCAAAGTTACGCCCTTGGGAAGTTGATACACCAAACTACCCAGAACAGGGTCCACAAAACTATTGGATTTTCATCTTCTGGGGTTAGGTTTTTAGATTTTATTTACGTTAAAAAGGACTTTGGAGCCTCATTGTAATAATCATATTCTTGCAAATGCGATTAGCCTTCACATCTCTTCTTAGAGATAAGATTCCACCATTCTAGAGAGTCATTCACTCTGTATTTCTATAGTTTTGTACATTTTGCTCATTAATAGAAATTGTGTATTATTATATCTCTGTGTTTATGGTTATATCTCTAATATATCTCTTCTATATTATTGGATATATGAAATATCTTTGTACATGTATTTATTATATCTTTGTTATCATTTCCTGCCGAAAATAATCCAGATCAGTGGTATCATAGCAAGTTGCTCTTGATTGTTTTTTAGTGTATGTACCCGATGAGGTCTAAGTATAGAAAGTTGGGTCTCGAGCTTGTCTCTCTTGAAGAAAATTTCTCTTGCATTCCCAAGAAACCCTCCATGGTAGAATAAAATAAAAATGACGGAGAACATATTTTATTAATCTGTTGCTTGAGAAATCTCTCACGCAACATAGGGACGAAATGATGGAGAATTTCGATAAAAACGGGCATGTCTTCATCAAGAGACCACTTTGGAGGAACCTTTCCTTTAAATGTATAAATTAATTTTATATTCCTATATTTAAAGGATAGATAGATGCAGATTTCCTAGAAAAATGGTTAAATATTCTAGAAGGTTATTTCTTTGTTCATAATTTCTCTGACAAGGAAAATATCACCTTTTCACTCCTTAAGGCTCCCCCCACCTCAAACATTGGTCAGAAACTTACGGGGAGAAAATTTCCATAGATTATTTTGGAATATATGGGGCCGAGACCACTTGGGATTTTTTTGTGGATGTAGTCAAGGAACAATATTACCATGTTGGACTATGATGACCAGTACATGAGATGGACCAAACTATGGCAAGAGAAGCGACAAGAAGTGGCATATTTTAGCAATACCTTCCATACCTTGGGCACCAAGTTGGGTATCAAAGACTTCAAGCGAAATTTGATTATGAAATATCGTGGGGTTGTACACAGATACATCCAAACAGAAATGTATTTTTTGGCATATCATCATTGGGTGCTACTTATTGATATGTTGTTAAAATTGAGTAGAAATTTAAGCACCAGAACAAGTGGGAGTTCAAGTCTACAAATATACAACAACTAAAGTATGGTAAAGACGAACCTAACAACAAGCCTTCAAAAAACCAGTCCAAGCCACAGGAAAATAAGGGTAACAAAAAGATGAAGAGGGACATTGGAAAGTGGTGTGATTTCTGCAAAATCCCCTGCACAACATTGATGAATGTCTCTCAAAACAATCATTGATGGTAGAGATCAAAGTAAAAGAGCTGAACCCTGATTCAAAATACGATTAAGAAAATAATGGAAGAAGACATAGCATCGACGCAGACCCGACTGCTACTATAGCAACCACAACAATTCAACCAAAAGAAACAATAGATCCTAAAGAGGGGGAGCGGCTATTTCATTCACATATGTGGGTGAAGGGGATCCTATTGCATTTCATTGTCGATAATGGAAGCTAGAAAAACCTCATCTCAATAGAGGTCATAAAAAAATTGGGATTGTCGACAACACCACACCTGTAGTTTTGGGTATGTGTTATATTCTTTGCGTAGGGGAGTTTGAGAGGGGGTGTAGGGGCAACTCCCTTGAAAATTTTCTGGCTTGGGAAACATGTCACATATTTACATGGTTTTTTGGCATATGGTTTCTTTGTCGATGGTTTTCTATTTCCAGTTAAGGAATTAGGGTTGTTGACTAATCCAAGTCATTGGGTTAGGGTTTCAGATTTTGTTGGATACTATATGTATATTTTATTCTAAACAATGTATCATGATGAATGAATATAGAATATGTTATTTTTCCCAGTTTGGGTTTCTAGGGGAAAAATATCTATATAATGTTTGTATTTTCCATTGTATATTTTTTGTTCTTTTACTGAAAATTTGTTTCCAGTAAATATTGTACAAGGTTAAAATCTACATTTGGTATCAGAGCTTTGTTGGCTTCAGGGGGACACCTTTGTGGTAAATTTTTTGGCTCGAGACTATGATAATCCTTGTTACAGTGGGAGATCTATGGTATTGAGTTTTCAAGTGAAAAAAAATGGATAGCAATTCAAAGATGGAGATCGAGACGTTTAATGGGAAAAATTTTGAGTTGTGGAAGCTAAGGATGGAAGATCTATTGGTGGAAAGCGATCAGTGGATCATGGTATATCCAAGTACTGCACCTACAGGAAATTCAACAGATGACTAGAAAAATTTGGATCGGAAGGAAAAGAGCACAATTCGACTGTGGCTCTCAGATTCAGTATTATTGAAAGAGTCAGAGGAAGCTACAGCCAAGGATTTATGGGAAAAGTTTGGGAAGTTGTATCATTCTAAGTCCCTATTAAATAAAATATTCCTAAGAAAGAAGTTGTATAACCTGAGGATGAGAGATGGAGACTCGGTCACAGAGCATTTGAACGCCTTCAATACTGTGGTAATTCAGTTAGTATCTATTGAGATTAAAATTTCAGATGAAGATAAATGTATTGGTTTACTATGTTCTTTACTAGACTCGTGGGATAGTCTGGTTGTGGCCATAGGTAGTAATACAATTTCCTTGAATTTTGATGAAGTGGTCTCATCCTTGTTGTTGGAGGAGATGAGATGGAAGAATATGGAAGGACAGAGCACAGATGCATTATTTGAAAGAGGGTGTTCCAAAAAAAGAAATAGATCTAATTTCTCAAGTGGGAGATCTAAGTCTAAGGGTAGACCTAAATCTCCCGAAAACTTTGTAAAGGTATGTTGGATATGTGGAAAAGAAGATCACTACACGAAGCAGTGTAGATACAAAGTTGAGAAAAAGAAGGGATTTGAATAATCTCCTTCTACAGAAGAAAAGACCTCCAAGGAATAAGGAGGGGATGTGTACTTGGATTCTTCAAGCACACATGCAGATCATGAGGCATGGTTGGTTGACTCTGGTGCATAGTTTCATATGACTCCCCACAAGGAGTAGTTTTGCGAATATGAAAGGTATGATGGAGGTAATGTTTTCTTAGATGATGATTTGAAAACTACAATCATAAGACGAGGAAAATTCAAGCTGAGGATCATATATGGAAGGATTAGAACACTTCCTGGTGTTCTACGCATCCCAAGTTTGGCCAGAAATTTGATTTATGTAAGAAAAATGGACGATGCAAGGGTAAAAAAATATTTGAAAAGGAAACCTACAGGATGGTTTGAGGAGCAATGGTGTTGTTCAAGGGAGTTCAGTTTGGAACTCTGTATAATATGCAAGGAAGCACTATTAGTGATGGGTGTAATAGTTCCATTGTTCTTGATATTGGAGTTGAAGAAGAAATAACTCCTATAGTCTCTAGAGAAAAGGTTATATTGTGGCATCAAAGACTGGGGCATATCAGAGAGAAGGGTATTCAAATACTACATGATAAAGGTATGGTTGAAGGTATGTCTAACTGCTCTATGGATTTTTATTTCTATGAACATTTTCTATATGGGAAGTAGAATCGGGTAAGACTCCCCTCTGGTGCAATGAGGGAAGAAGGAATTTTACAGCTAGTTCACAGTGATGCTTTTGGACCTGTGTTGGTCCCATCATTGGGAAAATCTGTGTACTATGTCTCATTTATAGATGACTTCTTGAGTAATACTTTGATGTATTTCCTCAAGAAGAAATCTGAAGTCTTTGACAGGTTTAAAGAGTTTAAGGCTCTTGTTGAGAATCAAACAGAGAAAAGAATTAAGGTTTTGAGGATAGATAATGGTGGAGAGTTATGCGGGAATGAATTTGAATAATTTTGTAAGAAGTGTGGTATTGCAAGGCAGAAGACTACTCCATACACACCTCAACATATTGGAGTTGTAGAAAGGATGAAAAATGCATTGATGGAAAAAGTAAGGTTCATGTTGAGTGGTGCCAAGCTATGACAACAATTATGGGCAGAGGCAGTGGGTACTGCATGTTACCTAGTCAACAAATCACCCTCATTAGCGTTGGATGAGAAGACTCCACAAGAGGTATGGACTGGTAAGGAACCTTTTCTCACACAGCTCAAGGTATTTGGTTGTGATGCATATGTTCATGTTCCAAAGGAAAACAAGAGTAAGCTAGATAAGAAAGTTGAAAAGTGTATCTTTATTAGATATAAAGAAGGTCTCAAAGGTTATAAGCTTTGGAACCCAGAAACTAAGAAGGTAGTGTATAGAAGAGATGTGGTATTTAGATAAATGAAGGATGTTGTTAAACAGGAAGTCCTACCAAGTAAGGAAGAACTAGAGAAAATAGAGTTTGATTTAAAGGATGATGAATTAGACTCTACAAAATAACATGAATCAGAAGAATAAGATCCTCATACTCCATTATTGAGGAGATTGGTTTGAGAAAGAAGGATATCGGAAAGGTATACTCCATCTGATTTTCATTCAAATTTTTCTTTGTCTATTACTGATGATGATCCTAGAACTGTTAGGGAGGCAGTCGATTCAGAGAATGGAAATCTCTAGAAAAGGGCCATGGATGAAGAAATGGCATCTTTGGATAAGAATGAGGCTTGGGATCTAGTGGAGTTTCTGACTGGAATAAAGACCATTGGCAGAAAATGGGTATTTAAAAAGAAGCCAAATGTAGAAGGAAAAGTGGAGAAATACAAATCTCGGTTAGTAGAAAAGGGTTATTCCCAGGTTGAGGAAATTGATTTTGGTGAGATTTGTTCTCTTGTTTCCAAGTTAACCTCTATAAGATTTATGTTATCTGTTGCTATAGCATTTGATTTTGAAGTAGAATAAATGTATGTGAAGAAAACATTCCTACATGGGGATCTGGAAGAAGAAATCTATATGAAGCAACCAGAAGGTTATACTATAGAGGGAAAGAAAGAGTTGGTATGAAAGATTAAAAATTCGATGTATGGTTTAAAACAATCACCAAGGATGTGGTATAAAACATTTGATACTTATATGTTGGGACTTGGCTTCACAAAAATCAAAGAGGATCACTATGTTTATTTTAAATTAATTGGTGATCATTTGATTTATTTGGTCTTGTATGTGGATGACAAGTTGCTGATAGGAAACAACAAGGATATTATCCAGGATGTGAAAACTCAGTTGTCCTCTAAATTTGACATAAAGGATCTCAGTTCTTCAAATTTCATTTTGGGCATGAAAATTAAAAGAGATCGGAAAAAGAGAAAACTCTTTTTAAATCAGAGAAAATATGTCGAGACACTATTGCAAAGGTTTAATATGCAAGAATGTAAACCGGTCAAGGTTCCTATTCCTGTTGGTGTAAAGTTATCTACAGATCAATGTCCCAAGACACAGGAAGAGGAGGAGGACATGTCTCATGTTCCATATGTGAGTGCAGTTGGTAGTTTAATGTATGAAATGGTTTGTACTAGACCTAACATTGCACATGTAGTGGGTGTTTTGAGCAAGTATATGTCAAAACCAGAGAAGGAGCATTGGACAATAGTAAAAAGGGTTTTCAGGTATTTTCATGGCACTTCTAGCTATGGATTGTGCTACCAAGGAAGACCAGGATTGGACAGAGTGGTGGATATACATGGCTTTGTGTATGCAAACTAGGCTAGAGATCTAGATCATAGGAGATATACATGTGGGTATGTGCTTAACCTGTTTGGAGGAGAAACAAGTTGGATGAGAAAAAGACAGTTTGTAGTGGCACTTTCAACTACAGAAGATGAATACATGGCATCTACTCATGCAAGTAAGGAAGTAGTATGGTTACAAATATTGTGTTTAGGTATTGGGTTGGTACAACAAGTTGTAAGGATAGATTGTGACAGTCAAAGTGCAATTTTTCTGGTGAAGAACCCGACTTATCATTCAAAGACAAAGAATATTTTTATTCAATATCACTTTGTGAGAGACATGATTGAAGAAAAGAAAGTATTGTTGATGAAGGTGGACACTTTGAAGAATGTTGTAGATTCATTAACAAAATCTGTGAGCACTGAGAAGTTCTCTTGGTGTAGAGGGTCCATGGGCATTGTTGCCCTGGATTGTTGACTATGTAACCCTGTAACCCCCTATATGAAAAGAAAACAACAAGTTCGAGAATGTTGGGTATGTGTTATATTCTTTGCACGAGAAAAACATTTCTACCTTGGGAAATGTGTCACATATTTAGGTGGTTTTTCGGCACATGGTTTCTTTTCCGATCATTTTCTATTTTCGGTTAAGGAATTAGGGTTGTTGATTAATCCAAGTCATTGGGTTATGGTTTTGGATGTCATTGGCTCCTATATGTATATTGTATTGTAAACAATGTATCATGATGAATGAATATAGAATATGTTGGTTTTCCCGGTTTGGGTTTCCAAGGGAAAAATATATGTGTAATGTTTGTATTTTCCATTGTATCTTTTATATTCCTTTACTGAAAATTTGTTTGCAATAAATATTTTACAAGGTTAAAATCTACACGTAGCCATACAACATCAGATGGCTTCGCTAGGGACGAGATATTTGTGTCAGCCAGCAGTGTCGATTGTCATACGTCATTCATCCCTTTAAGGATAAGGTATTATGTAATGTTTCCCTGTTGGATGTCTATGATGTTCATTTGGGCCAGCCATATATGTGGAAGCGCCATGCTATTTCTGAGTCTTAACCCCGTAGTGTCATTGTTACTTTGGGGGGTCATCTCTACAAGATATGAGAGGTAGTTACAACTACTATCCCACCTAAACAGTGTCGCAAGGTAGTATCTCATACTACAAAAATTAGCTTCTTCACAATCTCTTCAAAAGGTGAACAGAAGCACATTGCAACCTTTGCAGGCTAAGTCCAAACAACTTCTATCCAGCAGAAGCAGGTTGATAAGATTGAAGAAAAGTGTAAGGATTCCTTCTGCACACAATCATCTCATGTAGTCGAACTGCTTAAAAAGTTCCAACTCTTCCAACCATAGGTTCATGATAGCCTTCAACAAGCTAAGCAATTCAACTTCTCCAACAAGGAAAGCAACTCATCAAGATGCAGATTCAGCAAGCACTTTATCATTGCCCCCGAGAACTCAATACAATGCAGACTATTTCTTCATAAGGAGGGAGTATTTATCCAGCTGGATATCGATGGCCACCCACCTATTCCAACTGGATCAAAAATGTTTGTTGGCAACTTACTATTTTTAGCAGTTTTTTGGTTCCTAAACTTCTGGGGCCATTTTGAGGACCTAAATGAAATGTTTTTAGGATCGATCACTTCAATAATTACCAAAGGCTCATATTTATCCCCCGAAATGAATATCCTCGATGATACCTTTCCAATGATCTATCATGCACCCCAAACAGAGATCGTATGTGAAAGTTACACCCCCAAGAAGTTGATACACCAAACTACCCAAAACGACGTTGTTACCCATGATTTTGGTCATATTGATGATGTATTGATGATGGTGTACTCAAGCTCCTAATAAGAACTTTCTTCTGAGAAAAGTGACATTCATCTCTTCCCAGAAAACATATTTTTGAAGAGAGTTCGCAGGTTGCTTATATCCTAGGGTGCGAGAATGACCCATTCTCGCAGGCTGCCTTCAGCTAGGATGTGAACTTCTTGCACTGTGCTACATAGCTAGGGTGAGAACTTGTTCTCAAGCTTGGAAAAAGATGAAGTATCGATGGTTCTACAAGGGAATCTTCTAGAGAATGGGTTGGCATTCGAATGGTTATCTTTTTATTGGTTTCCCTGATATGGTGGTATCATTCTTATTCAAGTAACCATCTCATCCTCTCCTATATATTGATGGGATTCTCATGG
This sequence comes from Picea abies, assembly GCA_900067695.1. Taxonomy (NCBI): domain Eukaryota; kingdom Viridiplantae; phylum Streptophyta; class Pinopsida; order Pinales; family Pinaceae; genus Picea; species Picea abies. Next base: position 15,510 of record CBVK0101486956.1, read on the forward strand.
AAAAGATTAAGAAAGATTAATTGGAGAATTGGTGAAGGAATTGTGTGAAGAGCCTAGATTGAACAGGAGCTTGGAGACTCTAGCAAGTCTATCAAGAGGAATTGGATCTTCTTCATACAAGGATCAAGCAAGTGTGTGTGTTGGAACCAAGAGCCACCAAAAGGAAGCTTGTGACATCAAGGCGATCAGGTTGTATCTTCTACTTTCGATTAATATGATACAACGACATGTCCTTTTCCCATAAAGTCATTCTTACTTTATTGTGTAATTTCTTGATCATACACATAAGTTGATGATTGAATATATTTTTCTATATTCACTTTGGTTGGTTTGTATTGTCTTGGTCTTGACCTCACGAAAGCGTCAGAGTGAAGCGGGAGCAACAGAGACCCTGGGAAGTGATACAAAGGTATGTTACTTGTTCCTCCCTACTAGCTAATTCAATGGTCATAACTTAGGGGAAGAGTCATGTCCTATCCTGTTTTGTTCTAGATCCAGGTGGATCTAAGGAGATCTGTTAGTGTCCGCACCTACCGATTAGTCTGATAACAAAATTGGTGAATCCACTGGGGAAGAAACCCATTTTCTTTGAGGTTTTTGGTGTTTTTCCTTGGCCATTTTCTCTTGCCTTACCTTTCTCCATTCCTATCAATCTCTGAGTCTTCAGGATACCCTGATAGACCCTCTGGGTCCAAAAGTCCCTTCGAATTTTTTGTCTTTTTCCAAAAAATTGCTTAGTTTCATACATTCTTGCACTGAACCCCACTGTGGCCTGCGAGAATATTGTGAGTTCTCACTTTGATTTTAGGTCCATTGCGAGGTTCTCGCACTCTGCTCAAAGATATCCTGTGAGAATGACCCTTTCTCGCACTGTGTAACACTGTTATCTTGCGAACCCTCTTTTCAAAATTTTGGATTTAAGACTTTTGCATGTTCAGCTGCCCAGATTAGTATAGGTGCCTGAAAAGAGCTTATTGGACCATTGGATGATGTTTTCTTGTCTTCGGATTTTGTGCACGATCAGTCTTAGGAAATCAAAGGCTTTTCCTGTCCATTTTTCTCAACTTTCATCTCTTGAATTTTCCTGGCAAAGATATACTCTCTAATTTTGGAATCTGAGTGTTTGGTTGGTTAAGAACCGGTGATCGGTCGAAAGTTGAGATTCTTTGTCTTTCTCATTTGCTCATTACTTGGAAGATTACTTTTCTCACGCAATTGAAAGGACTAGTTTGGTCTACTTGTTATTTTTGTTTCCATTGAAAGATTGGTTTGGGTTCTTTATTGCTTGTTCATTTGTCTTTGGTTTTCCTCACTTTTACCATCATGGTGTAGATCCTTTTTTGAAAACTAAAAACATTTTTTCTTTCAAAAGAATTTTTGTCTTCAAAGATATTGAAAATCAATTGTTGAAATTATTGAAAAAGAAACAATACAGAATTGTCATTATTGCATGATTCGTTGCAATTGCATTTTAAAGGAAATTGTGTGTCATAGTTCAAGATTGGTCCAGAAAACTTCTCTTTCCCTCCCGTACATAGGATTCATTGAACGAAAATTGATATATTTCATTCCTATCTATGCATCGTTGGGTTAGAGTCTCATACAACATCAGTTTCATCTCCGCTTCCTTTGAGTAACAACAGCCCTTAATAACATTGCGCAATTGTAAAATTTAACTAGTAACTCTTTTCTAGGGCTCTATTACACCGACATTTAGCTAGGCTAGTGCTTTGGAATAGGTAGAAAGATACACTCTACAAAGCACAAAACACACAATAGCATCTTGTGTTAAGGAGTGTCAAATTCCATTTACAACATTTTGTCCTAGGAAGCCCTTCTCACACAAGGGTCAAACACGAGGTTGCATTGATATTGACATAGTTACTCACCTTGCTTTATTGATATCAGTGTAGACATTGCATGTATTACGGGGGCCACTCAGAGGTATACCCACAATGATGAGTGGAAGCCTTTTGAGTTGATTTCGGGCTAAATACCCTGCCCTTGCATGTGGATCGGACTATCGACTGTCCCCTCAGGATTTCTTGTTGTCGGTGGTAACCTTAGCGGCCTATCTTTCTAGGGTCTTACACAAGGTGATTGTGACGGGGCAAGTCTTCACGGTACCTGGAATCGACGTTGACCAAACTCACTCGAGCTCCTTGGAGGGTATACCCATGATTATGTGTGGGAGCTTGCACCAGGGTGTAAGTCTGTTAAGCAGGTTGTCAGCGTAACTTTTCCACCCTAGCCCAACCCCTTCTCGTCTCATTGTTACGACGTTGGATTTCATCACCAACTAGTGACTTCGGAATTAGAAGGTCTTGTTTACTTGGTATTGTTTCCTAGATTTTGTTTACTAGCGCATGTTGTTTGTTTACCCAAGTTGACTATAAGATTTTCTTCATAAGTTTGTAACTCATTCACAATAGATCCTCCATGTCATTCACGTAGAATGCAAGGTTTATCTCCAGAGCATCTGGAAGGTTCTCAAGCCCTGCCTACAAGCTCACCTGAGGGCTCTCCTCAGTAGAGTGAAGTCCAAGATGTTTCCACGCCACAAGTGAAATGAAATGACTCTCTAGAACATTTCCGAATTACCAATACTCAAGAGGACTTTCGACTTCACCCTGATTCTGAGAGACAATTTATGCGAGTGAATTCTTCCAGAGACTTAGTTGTTGTGTCTTCTAGATCACCGATTGGATCCTTTCTAGGAATAGAAGGCCAAGATCCTTTTTGGTCTACGGGCATTTTTATACAGGACCTTTTTGGTGCAGGATCAGGCATTGAAACCACCATCTCACCTGTGATCTCCGAAACCTCTAACCCAAACACAGTACCGTTTACTACTACTTATTATTTTCCTGGTATGGATGCCCCGCGATCTTACCACATCTTGGACATCCCTATAGAAATGGCCCATTACACGTATACTACGAGTATTCACACTAGGATTACCACGGTTAGTCAAGCCCCCATCGGGACACTGCTCACACCCAATGTCACCCCGACACTACCGCCCGGATACTGTGTGTTGAATGCTTCCATTTCAACTCCTCCGCAAACCCCATCCGACACTGTTGGTGGTCCCTCTTCTTCTGGGAACTCTCTTCTTGGTTTCATTCCGACACTTCCTCAACCCCCTTTTGGAGGACCTTTCTCATCCTCTATTGGTAGTATTAATCCTAGTGGCACTATTCCATCACTCACACCAGATTACCAGATTCCTGTTGGTGGACAATTTCACCAAGGAGGTTTGACTCAACCCCCTCTAAGCGGGCAAATTCTTATTGGAACGCAAATCCAAATTGGAACACAACCCCCAATTGGAACATTTCCCCCAACTAGAACACAACCCCCAATTGGAACATTGCCCCCAATTGGAACACAACCCCCGTTTGGAGGACAAACCCTACCAACCCCACCCTATGGACAAAACATACCTTCATCCTTGGCCCAGTATTGGAATCAGTTGATACAACATACTCCTCAATTGACTAAGGGGCAACAGCTTCCAACTGCATCCGTTATACCCCCTAGTATAGGCCAACCATATCTAGGTACGTCCAATCCCATTTGGGGCTCGAATGCTCAAACTCACATCCCTATTCAAGGATACAATCCCATGAGCTACTATCCTCTACAACCACCACTGAATCTGTCTGGGTCTTCACATTATATGCAGACTACTTATGGTCCTACTGGTTTGCTGATGGGTCTTCCTCCCCAAAGCCACCAGTACCCGCATGTGAATCGACAATTACCCTTCTTGGCCACTTTGGATCTCCTGGACTTGTCGAGAATTTTAAATGATCCAATTCGTCACTCTCCCCAATGGCCTTCTATACCAGCCAAGCTACCATCGGACATCCCTAAATTCGATGGCAAAGTGGGAGAGGACCCGAACAATCATGTCATGACTTTTCACCTCTGGTGCTCATCCAACTCGTTTATGGATGACTCTATTCATTTACGTCTTTTTCAACGGACCCTCACGGGTTCTGCTGCGAAGTGGTATATAGAATTACCACGAGGTTTCTTTGCTGACTTCAACACCCTAGCTATGGATTTCCTCACCCACTACCAGTTACCGATCCATTATGAAATGGGGACGAGATTTTGAGTTCTTTCAATCAAAACAAAGACACTCATATATCCAATCACATTCATGAGTGGCGACGGAGACGACATCTCATTAAACTCGAACTCCCTAATCAATTGCTGGCAGAGTGGTTCACAAAATCATTTGTGAATGACATCGTTTGAGACATTGGCATGGGTGGAGTAGTCATGGAGGAGCAGGCCATAAGTTGTGCTCAATACCTTGACCTCGTTTACTCACAAACGGGTACCCTTTACGACTTACTACCTGATGCACCTCGTCCTTCCACTTCTTCCACTTCAACTACTCTAGTTGCTTCTCATGCAGCCGACGGTGTGATTGGCACTTTCCATGCTCAACCACATTCCACCTCAAGCACCACCCCCAAACCTACTTCTTCTAATGTTCAAAATTCTCCATCTCCTACCCCTCCCACCGGAAAGACTTCTGAGGTAAATGCATTTCAATCTACCCCAACTGGTAAAAAAAAATCCAAAAAGGGATGGGGTAAGAATAAGGAGGACAAAAATACTTCTTAAGCAGAGCGAACCAAAACTCCACCTGTTGATGATCGAGATAAGCGCAAACCTCGATACCCTTGTCTTATCTGCGGTGATGATCACTACACGAAGGATTGTCCACGATGTCCCGAGGTCACTAAGTTCCTTCAAGGAGCCCCAAAACCCACTGCTCTGGCCATTTTATCCCAACCCTTCCCATCTCAACAACAAGTTCAATTGGTCATTCATGACCAACCCTCACTGTTATCCACATTTTTGGTTATCGAGATGATGACATGTTAACGACATGATGATGGAAGATCTAACTCTTCTTTAAAGATCATTTTCATGAAGAAAGTTACACTTATCAGCTTCTCAGAATCACACTTTTAAAGATAGTACGCAGACTGCATATATATTGTCTTGCGGAAATGCTTTATTTCCGCAGGTTGCGTTCAGTCTGACTGCGGACTTTTCACACTGTGCTAAAGGTCAGGGTGCGGAAATGCTTTTTAAAGGAGAAAACGAATAAGTTCTCGATCCTTCTAGAAGGAATCTTC
>CBVK0101486960.1:0-14209 GCA_900067695.1 Picea abies
TACACTCTTTCCCTACACGACGCTCTTCCGATCTCACATCTAAAGAAGGACATTGGTCAAGGTGTTTCCTATCCATTTACCTTGTTGATTTGTGTTGTTAAATTAGATAGTTTGTTGTTATCATTTAAGTGAAAAGTAGGGTAGAATTCTACTTTGTAGCAAGGTCACCTCTTTGTTGTCATGCATATGTATTTTAGGAGGACCTTTGGAAGGGTCATCTAGCTAATTTTCTACAATTTGAAATAACATTCATACATAGATCCTAGCATATTGTAACAACATTATCTATCATCACCATTCACATATATATTCAAACCCTCTAAATTCTATACTCCATTCACCCTAAGTTGATGTTGGATACCAGTATTCCTTTCAATCAACCCATGTTTGGAGCAACATTTTCTAAAGTAAATATTTTCTTCAACAATATTTTGAAAGTGGAGGTTTTCATGAACAATTTCTTACTATATCCAAGAGATATTTTTGAAAGGTAAGTTTTCTTGAACAATTTATCTCAAAGTCAATATCCTTTTTGAATAATTTTTTACATAAGGAAGGTTTTCTCAAGAAAAAATTTTCAAGATCAAAGTTTTTTTTAACTTGTGTTTAAATTCAACTTTTTATCCAAGATTTATTTTAAAGCAACTTGGTCTATTGAGCAATTTTTTCCAAGTTTTTAAAGATATGATTATAAAATTAATTTTTGTATTTCTTTTCAAAAAAGATTATTTGAGCTATATCGCTTGATGTTTGAAATTATATTTCTTGTTATAAAATGTTGATTTTAAAAAAACCTTTACGGATGAGTGCAAGAAGTTTGTGGAAGAAAAAGTGGCAATGACATGATTAAGAATGCGCACTCACAGGAACGTGTGCGTGTTCTTAGGAACACACACGTGTTCCTATACCTATAGGTTTGAATATGGTGGTGGTCTTACTAATAAAAATATATAAAGGGCCCGAGCGTGATTTGTGCCCATTGTGCACAAATCGTGCTATCACTTCTCTCATTGGGAAAATATAGTGGAGCTAGAGAGGAGGAAGAAAGGAAGGATGGGGGAATCATGTGCAGGTATGTTAAATTTTTCTTAATTTTAATCTAATTTAGTATTTTTCTCCCAATAATCTAAATTTAAAAAAAAATTTGTAATTTTGTGTTTTAAATAAAAAAGGAACAAAATTTACATGCCATGGATTTTAAATTGCATCATATATAGTAAAATGGAACCCCAAGACAATTTAAACCACTCAAAAGAAAACCAAGAAGAATAAAACCCCATCCCACCACCATCACACAATGTAAACATTGAAATTGATGAGGGTTTGGTTATATTAACAACCCTTGAGGAACAATTAAGGGATACTAGAGAGCCTAGTAGAGTCTCCTTGGCCACTTCTTTGGACAACATTGTGCAGTCTAATGCAAGTGCCCAAGGGAAATTGAATATTATTTATGATTATAGGGAACGAATGTATGAGTACTATAGCATTGGTTTGGACAGAAACCAAGTCAAAGAAATGGGCATTTCAAAAAAACAAATATTGTCTATTTTTAGGGATCCTAGAAATGGACAAGAACTATCATTGACCAGGAAATGCATCTCCATTGACTGGTGCATCCATCCTCGGATTAGTCAAAACTATATGGATAGGTGGTACATGTTTTTTGATAAACCTCCATGCAATAACAGGGAGATGTCGTTATATTTTCTGAGAAAATAACGGACTAAGTTTATTATGGGTAAGAATGTCAACTACTTTGACTTTGGTGACTTCCATGGGGTGGGTCGAGGGTCCGCACAGGACTGAGAGCGTGTCAGGCGTGACCTCAAGTTAGGTCCCCTTACCCCCCTACCCAACATCCTCCTGTTGCAAATAACTTGCAACAAGAACATATAGCCATCTCCACATTGACTTGTAACCTAGTGCAGCACAATAGATTTGTTGCACTATCTCAACAGGAGGTGCCTACCAATGACATTGATAGAGGAGTTGGAGCATAAACATGCACAAGAGAGTATAGTGAGGAGAGGGAACATGGACATAACAGTCGTCCATGTGAACCTCACAGATGCTCGAGCTGTGGGAAGACATTTTATGGGCCTATAGAGCCCAGTGGACAACATAGCTTCATGGAGGAGGTTAGTATCTTAACCCTCTCTATGTTCTTCATCGTTATATATTTATTTTTTATTTTTTTTATTTACATATATATTTGATTGTATGTTGTTTTGTAGTTGTTGTGTCCCAACAACAGACCCTCTACACTTATAAATGCATCAGTGGCTAACCCCACCACTGATACAACAATAGAGGTGGCATGTTCATTGGGTGCATTGTACACACCAGTATGTATCACATTTGATAGATTCAACATAATTATTTCTTTATTTAATGACATCCTCAATTTTTTTATGTGTTCTCTTGTTTCTACAGGATTTTGCACTAGGCAATGTCGGGGATTGTCCATCTAGGATCGACAAGTCACCAACGTCACAAGTATCATGTGTAAAGTTAAGTATCATATAATTCTCAAATTGTTTGTGTTTATGTTTTTGAATTTTACTATTTGGTACTAATAGTTCATTTTTATTCATATGTATGCAAGTCGTCGATGTGTTTTCTAGGTATAGTAGTATTGCACCCCTGGGCACCTAGGTGTTGCTTCTGGGTTGCCTTTCTTTAGGCCTAGAGTGTTGGAATCACTTGTACAACCTATGAGGGTCCATCACAGCGCACCTGTATGCCACCCACCCCCACCACCAATTTCGACCCCATCGATAGAGATTTCCACAATAGAGGTTGTCTCGGAGCAGGGTGTACAACCTAGTGTTCCATCTGCTAGTGAATATCCATCGATGTGTGAGATATTCACAGTGAGATAATAAATTGATGATCATTTTTGGTGTTTCATGAATTTTTTTTTATACATATTTGTTTAATTTTCTTGACTTGATCCTTGTAAGTTATGCAGGGTCGTATTGCAGAGAGATTGGGATCGTGGAGGAGGGTAACACCCTCACGATTAACAATTTCATATGCGGTGAGTTGTCTTAGGTTAAATTACAAAGTATCAATTTGTATGTCTATTAATTCATTGATGAAAAAAACTTATAGCATTTTTTATTATTTGTGCAGTCTCTTGAGTGTTGAAGCATGCCCAGACCTAGAACCTCTCGAGGTGCATCCTCGAGCAAGAGAAGAAATATATATTTCCAGGATTCCCCTAAGGGTGATGAGGGTGGAAATGGTCAATGATTGACCCACTATTGCCATTTTGTAGCTAGGCCACGATATAGATGTTTTTTATGTTAGGGAACTTGATGTTGCTTTGTATAATGGGCATGAGTTGTCATTTTATAAAACATGTACAGTTTAGACGATGTTGATGTTGATTCTCATTGTTTTAGTTGATGTCGATGTTTTTTTTATGATTCTCATTGTTTTAGTTTAGTTGATGTTGATATTTTTTTTATGATTCTCATTGTTTCTACATTTGATGTTGATGAATATATGAATTTCAAAGTGTATGAATTTTATGTGTATCAATCCCTTGATTTGTTTCTAAAATGATTATAAATACTTGCATTGTGCATTAAGGAATAGCTTATGGTGGAAAAAATTACTAAGTGCTAAATCCATAAGAAATTAATGGTTCTCAAGTAGCATTGCTTGCTAATCAACCATGTATCTCTACATCATCGATAGATCATTCCTTCTGAATTATTTTCATGAATGTTGTGGACATCCATATTCTAACTCACAACCAACAATATGTACTACCTCTTTAATTATCTCCATATAAATCCAATGACAATCCACACTCAAATAGTGGTCACTTGAAAATATCGTGACCTTAAAAATGACAGATTACAATAATTTATTATAGAAATAAATTTTCTAATTTATCTTCTACATAATTGTAAATCACTTAAAAATTTCAAGTCAATGTTATTTTTTAGGGAACACACATTATTCCCCTCTTTCTATGCATGGCATATACAAAATCATTTTATTTATGTGTAACCCTTAATAAATGCCAAAAATACTAGTCAAAGACTCATTAATGCACATATTTGTTTAGATTGTGTAGTGGGTATATGCAAATTTTGTTAAATCCATCAATTATTAATAACATGTATTCAGTCTTCCATGATGTCCACTAAACTTGTTGATTTTGATCAATAGAACGAGAAAGTTCACATGGAAACTAGATCTTAGAATGGGTATCATTTTCCACCTACAAATAAAGGTTTTGAGGTTACATTTCATGACACACTATAGAAATTAATTCTATGCTACCAAATGTCCTCCAAGGAGACTTGAAAACATTATTCTTTTCCCTTCACCAATATTTATGAGATTTTATTGCACATTCCTACCCAATTTTTGGGTTAGAGCACATAGGGAGACAAAGGACCCTCCCAAAACCAATCCCATAAACTTGTTGATTCCATGCCATTGTTATTCCTTGCCAATTCATTTCATGCCATGCCATTTCCACGCCATTGCCAAACCTTCTGATGCCATGTCATTGCCATGCCTTGCCAAGCCATGCCATTTCCATGCCTTTCCATATCATTTCATTGCCATGTCAATGTTATGCCTTGCCAAGACATGCCATTAGCATGACATTTCCATGCCATTCCATTTCCATTCCATGTCATTTCCATACCTTCTCAATCCATGCCATGCCATGCCATTGTCATGTAGCTTCCCATGCCATTGTCATGTAGCTTCCCATGTCTTTTCGTGTAGTTTCCCATTTTAACCTATATAACAATAAATATAAATTTCCATTTCCATGCCTCTCCATAACATTTCCATGCCTAACCAAGCCAATAAATGATATTAACTAAGTTACAATGGGATAAATATAAAAACCCTTATCACAAGTAATCATTAAATGAAAGGGGGCTGAAAATGCAAGCATAAACTAAGGTTTAGATAACAAATGCTTGTTGAAATGCAAGATGACACATAACAGCCCTAGAATATTCAAGACATCAAGCAATGGTATGGTATGGTATGCAATGGAAATGGTATGATATGGTATGGTATGCATTGGCATTGGCAATGGAAATGGAAATCGCATGCATTGGTATGGTATGCATTGCCTTGTATGGTATGCATTGGAAATGGTATGGTATGGTATGCATTCTCAATGTTATGCATTGGAAATGGAAATGGAAATGGTATGAATTGGAAATGGTATTATTTGTCTTACCATTGTATGGTATGCATTGGAAATGGTATGATTTGTCTTACCATTTTATGGTATGCATAGGCAATGGTATGGTATGGTATGCAGTGGCATTGGAAATGGTATGGTATACAATGGAAATGGTATGGTATGCATTGGAAATGGAAATGGTATGCATTTCCTTTCCATTGCCTTGTATCGTATGCATTGGCAATAGTATGATATGGTATGGTATGCATTGGAAATGGAAATGGTATCATATGCATTGGAAATGGTATGGTATGCATTGGCAATGGAAATGGTAATGGTATGCATTGGTATGGTACACATTGCCTTGCCATTGCCTTGTATGGTATGCATTGACAATGGTATGGTAAGGTATGGTATGCATTGGCAATGGAAATGGTATGGTATGCATTGGCAATGATATGCTATGGTATGGTAGGCATTGGCAATGGAAATGGTAGTAGTATGCATTGGGAATGGCAATGGTATGCATTGGCAATGGCAATGGTAGTAGTATGCATTGGGAATGGAAATGGTATGCATTGGTATGGTATACATTTCCTTGCCATTGCCTTGTATGGTATGCATTGGTATGGTATGAATTTCCTTTCCATTACCTTGTATGGCATGCATTGGAAATGGTATGGTATGGTATGGTATGCATTGGAATTGGAAATGGCAATGGAAATGGTATGGTATGCATTGGCAATGGTATGCTATGGTATGGTATGCATTGGAAATGGAAATGGCAATGGAAATGGCAATGGAAATGGTATGCATTGGCAATGGAAATGGCATGAATTGGTATGGTATACATTGCCTTAACATTGCCTTGTATGGTATGCATTGGAAATGATATGGTATGGTATGTCATTCCTTGCCTTGGTATGGTATGCATACCATGAATTTCCATAGAATGTCTTGTCATCCTATGCCTTGTCATGTCATGCCATGCCATGCCATGCCTTGCCTTTCATTCACTTTCCATGCCGTTGGTGCAATTATTTTCATAATATATTACCAAACATAAATTATCAACCGGGATTCATAATCAGTAGAGTTGATGCACTATATGTGCCGATAACAGATAGGTTTCTATGTCTGATAAGTATAGAATAAATAAGAAACATTCAATAACAAAATACTTTGTTTTCAAAGATAACACTCTTCACACAATTTGGAAATTTGAAAGAAAAACTTGCAATCATGCACTCAAAATATTTTGCTTAGATAATTCCTTATCCATTTACAAGCTCATGAAGTGGAAAGATGGACTTTGAATCTATTATCTATAGCAACTAAACTAATCAACAATTTAACACTCTCCTTTAGGATATCTAAATGCTTCACACAACCTCAAATTTAGCAGAGAAAACTGATAATAAAACTTCTCAAGAAAAACAATCAATCAAATGATTCTTTCTTAGGTGACAAGTCTGTTCATTCCAGGCTTATGAATTAGAGAGATGAACTTAAGAGCTTGTTTCCTGTAGAAATCAAAACAATGATCAACAATCCACTTTATCCACTCTTAGAAAGAAAACATTCATAACCCTATCAATGCCAATCAAATCTTCTTCAATACAGGAGGCAGTCAATATGATTGAAAGACTTCATTACATGGAGCATGAAGGTGAGAGATGAAGTCTTATGATTCCTGTACCTACTAAGAGAAACACAATCATAAATTCAAAACAATAACGATTGCATATTTAACAATCACACACATCTATCCAACTCTTGTTAACTAAATATCAATCTATAGAAATGAAAATGGAACTTATCTACTATGTTCAATGTCTAATTACTCAAACTGATTAAAAAACAAGTGATTATGTGTTGTAATTAAAATGCATTTAAAATCATTGACAAAACACAACTCTTAAATGTGGACACTCACACAATCACACAAACATGTACAATAAGGTTTACCTTGGTTGGGGCGGTGGGCTCTTGTCGAACCAACAAGGTACCTCTAAAGAGATTGTAGACTAAATCACGTTACTCATTCCCATGAATTGCACAAAATGACATTTGCGTTCCTTCAATTGATTGATTGAATCAACAATTCAACATCTCATTCAACATCACAATGTGTATCATTCTCCAAGAACCAATATTACATCATAATAATTCCCCCCTTCACTCAAACCTATGAGGTATTATTTATACATAAAATCCATTGAGGAATGGATGAAACTGAATCCCCAAACTAAGAAAATAATTTTCACAATTTTAGGATAAATCCCACAAATCTGTGTTTTTTTATCAATTTGGGCAGATTCGAGTTAGGGTGTCACCCATATCTCCCAAACCAATTCTAATTTTGCAAAATTTCTCATGTCTTACTCAATTTTCCATATTCTAGACAAAACCCATACCTTCAAATTTCCAGATATGATACCATATGCATGGAAATTGAGGCACAAGTTGTCAGTTTGAGTTTTTTGCTAATTTTGGTAGAATCATTCCCCCTGAGCTGGAGGTCCACACGTACGATATGGGTGAATTATGACACATGTTTCTGCATATAAACATCATTTTGGACAAAACCCATGTTCTCGATTTTCGTCTAAAACATTCCAAAAATTCAAATTATTTCTAGTACCGGATTAGCACAGTTGGTATCGGAATTTTGTAGATAGGGTTTTAGTACCGGATCCGGTGCAATACTGGTATCGGATGCAATGCTGAGTGTGTTGGTACCAGATTCAATGTTGAGTTGGTACCAGATGCGATGTGGAGTATCGGAATAGGTGGAACATTGGTACCGGATCAGACAGGGTACCAGATCATGCTATGGTTGCAGTACCAGATGAGGCTGCTTAAGAGTCAAAGTGATTAGGAACATAGATAATCAATAATTTAATCAAATTTAATCAAGAAAACTAAACAAATCATGGCTTAATCATAAGTGACCCCTCTATGCATATGAACGAGGTCATTAAGTGTATTTATGTAGGAAACAGTCAAGTATACACTCATAACATAGGTAGAATAGGCTCAGATAGAGGGTAATACAGGGTAATAGAGTTGTCAATATTGAGACTCAACATTCCCCCATTCTTAAGTCATTGCATGTCCTCATGCAAAAATTATTTTCAAAATTTCAAAATTGATGGTACTCCTCACTTGATCAAGCATTCTTAACGTTCCACCCTTCTTTAGCTCCTAAGTTCCTGTTATACAATATAAACTTCCTAGACTATGCTTCACACTTATTTCCCATGGCAAAGTAGTCGTGACGAAAAAGTGGAGTCATGAGTAATAGATTAGATTTGTTAGTGATTTGGTGTTAAGTCTTATCCAATCTGTTATGGATCATAGTTCGGAGAAAGGGATGGATGTGACTCTAAATGATTATCGGATAGTGGCCAAGATTTTTCATAATGAATTTAACTAATAGGCCCCCCCAGCTAGATTAAATTTAAGAAAAAAGTGATATAAGCATAGTTTAGATATCATTTGAAGAGAGAAACACATAAAGGAATACATCCCAAGATGATTAACTCGTTTCTTATCCAAGTTTTTAGAGATGAAGCTCTTCTTGCTTAGGTAATATGAATTACACATACTGAGGGTCCCACTTCTCATGAAAACCTATTTATTTTAAATATAGAACTCTAAAGTGGATACTTGAAGGTTCTTAAGAACATCATCCGAGAGATATAAAGGTCATCTCCTAGTCTTGATTTGATAATGCTTCAGAATGAGACCCAAGGGTTTTTGTTTATTTTTAGGTGTGCCACTTCATGTTTTTCAACTCTCTTTATCTGGCATAGCCCCACTGCCAGCAGGCCTTTTCAATACCCCAATGGGTTTACCTTAGTACCATACAAGCATGGCCTCGCTGCCAGCAGGCCTGTTCAGTACCCCGACGGGTTTACTTGTACTTCCTAATACTTCCTTTTTATTATATTACTCAAAAGATTTAGAATGATTTATACTATTCATTGACATTTTTAGAGTATAAGGAAGGCAAGTGGTACAAGAGTGTTTTAGATTTATTAGGCACATAATTAATTGTTTTTAATTATCCCAAGGGTGACATCATCCACATTCAACTTTAATCTTAGCTATTCAATGTATAATGGAACATATCGGATAATAACTAAGAGGTCCCTCTAGTTAATCCTATTAGGGTTCTCATGAATGTTCATTGCGGTTTGGCAAGGGTGGTCCACCACATGAGGTTTTCATCAATACCTCCCAAGAAAAACTTGTAAAGATAACTTGGCTAAGAACTTGTTGAATCAACTAGGTTAGTATTATACATAATGGTGTTACCACTTTTCAATGGATATTTCAATTAGCAATCACTTCTTCAAAATGATGAGGTAATAAGAAAAGTGCACCCATTATCATATAGAGCTAAATGTGAAAATATCTTCTTAAAGGATAGGAAGGATGATTCATTTAGGGTTGAGTGTAGAAATGTAGGAGGAATATGCACATGGGAGTAAAAACAATTCAACACAAGACTTAAATGATCCTTGATAGAAAGAACATGAAGAGATTATCTCATACCTCCAATCACCTGAAGTGAAAACAATGTTAAGAATAGGACAAAGATCATATCACATTGGCATCAGTACCATATTGGTAACTAGTATCAGAACATGTTTATGCAATACCGTAATAGATAGTACCGGAATAGGACAGTACCAGAACAAAGAAGGGGGTAGAAATAGAGTGAAAGGATGAATGATTTCTATATGAGGAGATGTATACGAGGGCTTGCAAAACTTCATATTAGGGAGTGTGAAATAATGGAGAGTAACCATATGTTTACTGCATAATTAGTCTAATTTATTTAATAAAATGAAAAATGTTGAATTTATATGTCCTAGTACTTAAATCGAGCAACAAAACTTGAATATATGATTATAACTACCAGCACATTATTACCAGTACCGGATCACCTGAGTATCGGATCACATGAGTGCAGAGTTGTGGTTCAGTACTGGAATAGAGTAGACCTCCTTCATTGGTACCAGACGAGCACACAGGTGACCATCAGTACCGGATGAGCACATGAATGTTTTTCAGTACCGGATGAACATTGGCTTTCTCCTTTGGTACTAGATGAGCACAAAGATGACCATTAGTACCGGAATAGTGTAGAGTTGTGGTTCAATACTGGAATAGCGCAGACCTCCTCCCATAGTGTCGAATGAACAGAGAGTCAAACATTATTTGCAGTACTGGCTGAATGCAATTCGACAGTACCAGAATAGAATGGTACTGGAATTCTGTAAATGACTATCAAATCCCAGCATTGAACATGTTGATTTGGCCTCATCGACGGAAGTTGAAAAAGAATATGAAGGTTTTAACAACCACTCCCCCATGCTTAAGGTTTTGCATGGCCTCATGCAAACAATGTAAGATGCTAAAAAAAAGGGCTTCTCAGAGGGTTGCAAACATCTGCTAAAAGAAAACCAATAGAACTAATTAAAAATGGATTTTTATTCATGCTTAAAAACAGAAAATTTAGGGAAAATGTCAAAAGTTGAATTATTAGCAATGAATAAAATAGTTTGGAATTAACATTCATTTTCAATTGCTATTAAAAATATCACTTAATTAATCATCCTTGTGAAATAGTGGTCTTAAAATAGATAGATAATGATAAAGCATGAATGCATTATTTTTACAACTTAAGGAAAAAGAAGAAATTTGAAGAAATAGGTCATGAAGCGCTCCCTTAAGTGTTATCTTCTGTTGACAAGGATGCCTTCTCCACTTTTGAAATTCTTCCAGTATCATGTGTGCATTCGGAGGATGAAGACTTTACCTTCTAATAAAATTCCAAACAAAATTATCATAACTTTTTAGAAATAAAACTACTATAGGAACGAAAGATCTTAAACTGATTTGTTTATTGACTTTTGACATTCACATTTATGAAAAGTATGAAATATATGTTTCATTGTACTTATGTGCAACATTTATTTATTTATTTACCTATCCTACTCTAATTTAACAAAAGAAAATGTCCTTCAAGTATAAGAATACTTCCATTGAAGCCATGTGCATGACAGGGTTAGAAATATATTCATACTCAGGTTTAAAAGATAAACTTTAATGCATACCAAAGTATGAAGGAACAACTTATTTCATGATGATATCAAACAATAATGAAAAATAAAAGAGTGGTGTCACCTAATAACTAATTGAAACCATCTTTCAATAGGATCAAGATATTCTCGTTTCTCTTCTTTGTTTAGGTCACACAACATGTCCTCCTTTTCCATGCTACGTAGATTATCTTCTTCAAGATGATTGGTCTCTAAGGTACATACAGGATCTGTTGAGAGGAATGCTAAGAACTCCTCAATATCAGGTTCCAATGGTTTCTCTCCATTGAATTCTATCCATGATTCCTGAGTCTCTTCAACAAATTGACAATAGGAATCTGAAGGGACTTCTAAATGTTCTTATGGAGAGACAACTAAATTCTTGAATGTTGTCAAGATATGCTCTTCTCGAGAGGCAGATATCCCAGTTGCTGCTAGAATGTGAGAAAGTTCTTGGAGGGACATTCTTCAAGTTCTTGATCATCCTTGAATTACTCTAGCTGGTTTATGATCCCTGTCGTGCAAAACAAATTAGTACTCGAGGGTTCTTACAACACCCCAAAAATGATTTATCATCAAAAGTCTGAATTTTAAAACTATTTGAAAAGATAAAAGACACCAAACTTGAACTCCTCGTGTTACTAGGACCCTGTTGTCACCAGGTTATCATTTCACACAAGCTAGCCCATCATTAAAACAAAATTTTGCATAAAAGAAGGAAAAACACACTTGCATTAAAAGAAGGGAGGACAACCTAACTTTGGAGCAACCCCACTAAAGTGGATGCGTGGGATCTTCCTGCATGTCTTACCATCTTCTCTCCGCCCTTAGGTAATCCATAAAACCAATCCAAAACCATTAAAGAAATCTAATCCAAATAATACCTATTACCATTTACAATTCCCCAGCAACGACGCCAAAATGTTGGTGCAATTATTTGCATAATATATTACCAAACATAAATTATCAATCAGGATTCGTAATCAGTAGAGTTGATGCACTATATGTGTCGATAACAGATAGGTTCCTATGTCTGATGAGTATAGCATAAAGAAGAAACATTCAATAACAAAATACTTTGTTTTCAAAGATAACACTCTTCACACAGTTCAGAAATTCGAAAGCAAAACTTGCAATCATGCACTCAAAAGATTTTTCTCAGATAATGCCTTGTCCATTTACAATCTCATGAAGTGGAAAGATGGAATTTGAATCTGTTATATGTAGAAACTAAACTAATCAGCAATTTAACACTCTGTTTTAGGATATCTAAATGCTTCACACAACTTCAAATTTAGCAGAGAAAACTGATAGTAAAACTTCTCAAGAAAAACAATCAATCAAATGATTCTTTCTTAGGTGAAAAGCCTATTCATTCTAGGCTTATGAATTAGAGAGATGAACTTAAGAGCTTGTTTCCTGTAGCAATCAAAACAATGATCAACAATCCACTTTATCCACTCTTAGAAAGAAAACAATCATAACCCTATCAAAGCCAATCAAATCTTCTTCAATACAGGAGGCAGTCAATATGATTGAAACACTTCATTACATGGAGCATTAAGGTGAGAGATGAAGTCTTATGATTCATGTACCTACTAAGAGAAGCACAATCATAAATTCAAAAAAATAACAATTGCATATTTAACAATCACACACATATATCCAACTCTTGTTAACTAAATATCAATCTGCAGAAATGAAAATGGAACTTATCTACTATGTTCAACGTCTAATTACTCAAACTGATTAAAAAACAAGCGATTTTGTGTTGTAATAAAAATGCAATTAAAATCATTGACAAAACACAACTCTTAAATGTGCACACTCACACAATCACACAAACATGTACAGTGAGGTTTACCTTGGTTGGGGCAGTGGGCCCTTGCTGAACCAATAAGGTACCTCTAAAGAGATTACAAACTAAATCACTTTACTCACTCCCATGAATTACACAAAACAACATTTTCATTCCTTCAATTGATTGATTGAATCAGTAGTTCAACATCTCATTCAACATCGCAATGTGTATCATTCTCTAAGAACCAATCTTACATCATAATAATTCCCCCCTTCACTCAGACCTATGAGGTCTTATTTATACATAAAATCCATTGAGGAATGGATGAAACCAAATCCCCAAACTAAGAAAACAATTTTCACAATTTTAGGATAAATCCCACAAATCTGTGTTTTTTATCAATTTGGGAAGATTCAAGTTAGGGCACCACCCATATCTCCCAAACCAATTCTAATTTTGAAAAACTGCCTACCTATTACTCAATTTTCCATATTCTAGAAAAAACCCATACCTTCAAATTTCCAGATATGATACCCTATGCATAGAAATCGAGGCACAAGTTGGCAGTTTGAGTTTTTTACTAATTTTGGCAAAATCATCCCCTTGAGCTGGAGGTATACACATGTGAGCTGGGTGAATTATGAATCACATGTCCACATGTAAACATCATTCAAGACAAAACCCATGTTCCCGATTTTCATCTAGAACATTCCAAAAATTTGAATTATTTCTAGTACCGGATTAGCACAGTTGGTACTGGAATTTTGTAGATAGGGTTTTAGTACTAGATCAGGTGGAAGACTGGTACCGGATGCAATGTTGAGTGTGTTGGTACCAGATGCAATGTTGATTTGGTACCATATGCGATGTGGAGTATCGGAATAGGTGGAACATTGGTATCGGATCAGACAGGGTACCAGATCATGCTATGGTTGCAGTACCAGATGAAGCTTCTTAAGAGTCAAAGTGATTAGGAACACACATAATCAATCATTTAACCGAATTTAATCAAGAAAACTAAAAAAATCATGCCTTAATCATAAGTTACCTCTCTATGCATATGAACGAGGTCATTAACTGTATTTATGGAGGAAACAGTCAAGTATACACTCATAACAT
>CBVK0101486963.1:0-11609 GCA_900067695.1 Picea abies
TCCCTCTGACGGGCCCTCTTTGTACATGGAATCATTTTAATGGCCCCGAGTTCCATCATCACCTTCTTTCTGACTTACCATTGTCACCACTGGACGTCACCTTCCACTTTTCCCGAGTTAGTCATGTCCTATAACTGCTGTCAGTCCTTCCCCCCCATTCATTCATGGCAAGCCCCTTACTATGACTTTTACCTCCAATCAATAGCCACCACGTTAGCTGTTCGTATCCCTTAGTCACAGTCACCCGCCATCTCACCCTCAAAGTGATCCGTTGGCCATTTATTACTAGATAACTTATCCGTTATCCAGCTGACCTGTCTCCCACGCCCAACCGACCCCATTTTAAATAAAGCTACTGTTATTCCCCTTACTTTCGTTATTCACCCATCGCACCAGAGAAATTCACCACTTACTCCTTCGTTACATTCCGTCGCCCTCATCCATGGTCAATCACCCCCACTAATGTTGTGTTTATTGCAAGTATTGTTGCAGAAATGGCGCCAAAGTCCAAACAAGTAGAAGGGGAGGAGAATCCATTTCTCCCGCCTCCTGTTGACCTAGACAGGATCCCACTGGTCAACAAAGACCATTTGATAGTAGATAAAAAATGTGACTTCGATTTCTCAGACCTCTAGTCATGGCTCAGGGAAGTTTTCCTAGACCAGAGTGATGAAATTGGACTCTGGGAGTCCAATTTACCCCTCTACCTCTTCCCTCACCCCTCTACCTCTTCCCTCAGATCCACCATTTTCTCGAGTTCGCTCTCAAGTGTCAAGCCCACTATATTCTTGAACAAAGAGTCATCATCTCTTCATCCAGAGAGATCCTTTTCCTCATCACGCCCGAGTCCATAGACCAGATGATGCAAATCCCCTGAGCCGACTCTACGTCTCCCTTCAACATGGAAATCCTTACAGAGTTGTACCAGAAAATGACTTTTCCCCAAAGAGCTCAAATATTCGAGCTTTTCCTTCCTGCATCCACTCAATTCCCCTCCACAAATCCTCTGTATCCGTCTTCCATGTTCTCAACCAAAGGAATCCAGGTCATCTCCTCCCTTTGTTCTTTATTAGGATACTATTCTAATCAGTGGGTAGATGAACCCATTCTGGGTTTTCTATCCATTTTCTCCACTGATGAAAAACCCACCACCCAGTTTGACTTTAGCACATTCTTGGCAGATAATATTCACAAATAGTTCGTGAATTTTGGCACG
This sequence comes from Picea abies, assembly GCA_900067695.1. Classification (NCBI taxonomy): domain Eukaryota; kingdom Viridiplantae; phylum Streptophyta; class Pinopsida; order Pinales; family Pinaceae; genus Picea; species Picea abies. The sequence goes on from CBVK0101486963.1 coordinate 1,217, forward strand.
GAAGGCATGTTCAGATGTTCATCGATACTCGCCTACTTGTTCATCTTCTTCCACATGGATAAATTTAGCTTTTCCATGCAGAAGATGGATGAAGATGGTAAACCTCGGGCAGTCACAGCGTGGACTTCCTTGCTCAATCACAACTCCACAGAGTACAGTTTCAAGGGGTTCATCGATCCGTTCTACCACCCTGTGGTAAGTATGCTAAGTGGTAGGCTCGAGCCTTGGATAAATGACGAAGTGGAGAGGATCCTGCATCTCTCTGACAACACAAAGACTGGGGATTGGTACTTGTATCAAAATTATACAGAGATCAGAGTATACAGGTGCGAGTTGGCACCGTATAAGTTGCCCAAATATTTTCCTGTCAGAATCTTTTCTTTAGAATATATAAGGAAAATTATAAATTCAGATGATATCCATTTTGTATCATTGAAGAAAAAGCAACAGCTTAGAATGAAGGGGTAGATTGGCTCCTTCATCTGCAACAGTCGTGGCGCTGGGGAAGAAGCAGACCAGATGTTGAGAGAAATGAAGTTCTTCATGAGCTTACCATGGCACTATGATCCTTATGGAATCATTTCAGAGATGAGGGTGAAGAACAAGAACATCCCATATGTTCATTAAGCTAGGCCTGAGGTGGAAAAATTTGCAAATCAGACAGTGTGGGAGCCTAACACATTGGTCGAAGTGGAACAATAGGCTCACCCAACCACTGTGCCACCAATGACCATGCCATAGGTCCAAAAAGAGAAGAGGACGAGGCAGGATTTATCTCTACCTCTCATTGAGGTATCTTCCGAGGAATTCCAGATGCATACTAAGAGGCCTAAGACTTCCTCAATCCCTGGCCCGATCGGGGAAAAAGAGGCCCCACTTACCATAGTGACCAAGTCTTTTATTCCACCCTTCGGGTCGAGCATCCATAAGGACATCACCCCAGTATTGCCGAAGAAATCCACAGACTCCCCATTGAACACTTAGCCAGGCAAGACTGGGCCCAAGCTGAGCATTTTCGAGAAGTACGAGCTGATCAAGAAAAAGAACCAGACCCTTACTAGCAGTACTTGCGCTCAGTTCTGGAAGCAAACGTTGACAATGCAACATAGGTTGCTATCTGCATTTGACACAAAAAAGGGAAGAATGCACATGGCCTTCCTCCAGGAACAGGTACCAGATCCCAAGGTGATCACCGATTAGAAGAGGGCCACCTTCGAATTCCAGACGAAGGACGTGCACCCAGCTGATCAGATGGATCTGCACAAGCAGACATGGGAAAATGGTTTTCTACACTCTGGCACATGCTTCTACTGCTGCGTCGAAATTCCAGGTGTCCTTGAATAATGTTCAAACACAATTAAAGATGGAGAAAATATCGTCCTTTGCAAAGGACAATAGGATCAAAAATTTGGAGGAACTGGTCCTCAAGATTGGTTATGATCCTTCAAACGTGAAAGCAGTAGAGGAAATGATAAAGAAAAAGAATGATGATATAGCATCCTTGAGGAAACAATAGAAACTCCCACCCACAGAGGATTCACAGGCGAAGGAGATAACAGAGAAAGAAGGAGAGAAGGATGAAATGCTAAAGCTGCTCATGGAGCAGAATGCACAGCTTAAAGAAATGGAAGCTGAGATGGAGAAACTATTAAAAGAGAAAGAGAAACTGAAGCCAATGGAAGTCATTCCATTGAGTGCTTTTCCAATTGCAGGAGTGAGCACAACATCAGTGATAGAAGTCCCATCCGCAACTCCATTGACATCACAGGAAAAGACAACCAACCTTGCTAAATCCATGGAAAAGATGAACCTGCAGGAGACAGAGATTAGCAGGACAAAAAAGGAGATTGAGAACCTGTAGGAACTCAAATCTTCCTTCCAGACCAACCTCTCCAAGGAAAAGCACGTGACAGAATAGTTCAAGCAGGAGCTACAACAGCTCCGAAAGCAGACAGTGGCAGGAAAGACTTTGGCTGAGGTTAAAGAGAATGTATGGACAGCCATCACTAAGTCCATGAATGAAATATGGCCAATAATCCAGATCATGTTCAAGCAGAATGAGTTGGTGCTCAGAAGAAAATAGGACATTGAGAAGATCAGAGTAGAATTGGGAGACATGCCAACACAAGCAAACGAGATTATCAAATTCCTCAATTCTAAGACCAAGGAAGAGCTGGAAGAGCTGAATATTGAAGATAGAACATAGACCATCCTTGAGGTCAAGAGAGTTTTGACCAAGAGAGGATTAATGCTTCAGTTGGAAGAAAAGGTTCAAGCCATGGAGCTAGGGGTACAGAGATTCTTTATAAGATTGAAGCTCTCCAGAAGAAAGGTCTTCCTGGTCTGAAAGTGATCAATGATAAATTGATGAAACTCCCAGACTACAAGAAGAGATTAGCCAAAGTAACTAGGGACAGTTCAAAGTTTGCAGGCATACAAGGGAGCATCACCGACAAGGAATTCCTGGATGCCCTTCAGTGGGACAACAATATCCAACATGAGATTCGATACATATTCCTCACCAAGCCCACATTCACCAAGTATACAGAAATGGACGAAGTGTATCGAAGACTGCTCAAAGTCAACGCGCCCAGTCATCTCAGATGGGAGGAAATCTGCGATTTGATCTATTAGCAGATGAGTTGTCCAGGTCTAGTCAGTTCTCTAGTCAGATGAAGTCGTGCAGAGGTTTCATCAACGGCCCACCCAGAAATCAGCGTGCAGTTACACCATGTCATCAAGCAGTTCCTAGATTTAGGAAATTTGTTAAATTAGTTAGGCTAAAAATAGATTTAGCACGTCCTGGTCATTTATGATAGGAACGTTTGTAATTTGAGTGATAAATACTTCACCTTTCGAAGTATTGAGGGTTGATATTCACACCTTGACGCTATCAAACTGTAACATTTTTGAAGAGATCTTCCATTAATAAAAAGGAGGCGCTTTTACAGGATTCTTGCATGTATTCACTGGTGATGTTTTTCTCTCTAAGTTGAATTGTTATTCTTACTTTGTGATCATCTTGTTTTCTAATTCTAATCTTTAAGAGTAATGAATGTTGCAGGATTTATCTCGTATACCCTGTTTCTGACTCGAAATATTTTAGTGTTTATCTTCTGGTATTTCAATAAAGAAATTCTTAACTGCTTCTTTGTTGAAAGTATCTTTCTCAATCTTTTCTGCTATTCATCATCTATGCTACTAAAAGATCTAGTGATTATATTATCTCGCCCTGTGAAAGTTTTCCCTTTGCGTTTCTGGTTTGTATTTCATATTTTATTAAAACACAGACCCCATAGCCCAATGGATGTGTAGACTGTCTCAACCAATTCGAAAAAACACTTTGATTACCAAAACCGACTTATTTCTTTACTTAGCCTAATATTTAAAATTGCAAACATAGCTAAATCTTATAGAGAGATCCCTCTCTGGAGTTGGAAGGGTTAGATCCCAGCTTCAAAAGTGGTTGGATAAAGTTACATTTTGTGGATTTCTTCTGTGTCAACCTCTTGGAAATTTACAGAGTGCTAACATAGTGGCGACCATACTGGGGAAAGAACATAAAATTTTATTATTTCACGTTTTCTTTTCCTTAAAAAGAAAGTTTGTTCCTGGAATATTGCAACTTTGAGAAGAAAGTAATGTTTAGAGGTTGATTAAAATTTGTACATATTATTTTCGGACTCATAAAACAAAAGGCATATATATAAAAAAAAAAATCAAAAAGAAATCTGGCTCCTAAGAAATTTTATACTCGATCTCATCCAGACCCAGAATCTGCGATAGTGACAGATAACCCAGAACTGTTACTCAGGAGAGAGACCTTAGCTGAAGGCTCAGTGAATCATATTCCCCTTCATAAGTCCCTTTCCTTTTCAAGGAAACCCATTGCCTTTCAAAACCCTGACTTTGATGCCTTTACCCAACAAAGCCTAGCTAGAACACGGTCCGATAGTTTTGTGACTGGAATCATTTTCAACCCAACTGTTTTACAACCACGAACCCCTGAAGTTTTGTCTCCCACTGCAAAACCGAAAATCACTCCCTCCGTGATATCCAGTCCCTCCTCATCCTCATCTTTAGTTTCTACCTCGTCGATCATCCAGACTGTCGTCCCACCTCCTCCACCCATCATGGCAGCTCGATATGCTCCTTTGGTGTTGGCTGTGACTCTACATGCCATGCCCCAAGACTATCAAACAAGACTTCCATAGTTCGATGCAACATGACCTTTGAGCGCACAACAACATGTAGATAAAATGAATTATTATTATGATCTACATGAAGTAGATGAAGCTGATGTTCAAATGAGATTGTTTGCCCAGAGTTTGACAACTGACGTTAAAAAGTGGTACAAAGGGTTGCATGCTGCCTCAGTCCTTGACCTTACCGCATTCCAAAGGAGTTTTCTAGAAAGATGGGAGGTAAAGAAAAACCCCCTGCAAATTTTGTCAGAATATGAAAATATCAGAAGAAATCAAGGTGAGACAGTGAAAGATTACTGCACTCATTTCAATAACCTGTACAACGCAATCCCAGCTGAAATCAAACCTCCACAGGGTTTTTCCTTGATAAATTTCCCTGATGGCTTTGACACTGACATGTCATACCAACTAAGGGAAAGAAATTCCACCACCTTGGAAGACATGCAGAAAAGTGCTATAAGTGTGGAGGCCAATTTGTTGGCAAAAAGGGCATGTCAGAGGTCAGAGAGGAGAGTCACAATTAAAGAAGAACCTTCCACGTTGACTTCAGATTCCAAATTGGATTCTTTGGCCAGAGAAATGGAAAGAATGATGGAAAGACATACTGTGTCAGATAGAAATCCCTCGAGAGAAAACCCACCATCTCCTCAGGTTCAGAACCCTAACTTTAGGAGAAACCCTCCTCAAATCAGACAGAGATATCCTAGGGATCAAAGAGAGCAGAGGGGTCCAGATCAGCAGATCAGACCTCCTCTACAAGAAAATTATGCTAATGAAGGGGAGGAAGTAATCGAGGAATTGGAGGATACGCACATAAATCTCATGGGAATTCACGATAACGAAGCTATTTTCCTTACCCAGGAAGAGAAAGAACTTTTTCTTCTCAATAAAACAAAGGTAAGTGAAGAAGCCGAAGATGCAGAACAACAAGCATTCGAAAATTCCATTTTGGAGGTACACCGACAGTATAACTTGCGGAGTAAAAAGACAGAAGAGAGTTCCCCAAAAAAGACGATTGAAACAAAGAAGGTAGTTGAAACCAATAAGGCCTTTGAAACATCTGCTAAGAAGATTCCTGAGAAGAGTACTGATGAAGTTACAGTGAATAAAAATATTACTATTCTGAAAAGACTGCCGTAGCCTGAGGTTGCACCTGTTAATCCACCAAGTACTTCTGGCCAGAAGAGCGTGGTGGACAAACCAGAATTGATGAGCCAAGGAAGAACTCCTACACCTTTCAGCCTTGAGGGGGAATTAGCCAAAGTAAAGATTCCCATCCCACTTTCAGAGTTGATGAACAAAGATGTTTATCGTTCACAGGTGATTAAAGCATTGACCATTGAACCTGACATAGGCACGAAGGCCTTAACCATTGGATCAACAAATCATTCAGACACTGTGAACCTTACTGATGATCAACCCGAACTTCTTTTTGGACCTGAAGTGGATGGTCGAGATGATATTGGTGATGTCACTCCTTTTTACATCAGTTTAAACATACATGACCTGATCTTGCATAACACTATGCTGGATTCCCATAATCAGATGCCTAAAGCAGTGATGGAGAAACTGGGACTGGAGGTCACCAGACCTTACAAAGATTTACACTCATTTGACTCCAGTAAAGTTAGATGTATTGGTTTGATCAAGGACCTATGTATCACCCTGGTTCAGATTCCTGCAAAGAGCATGGTCATGGATGTGGTGGTTGCAGACATCCCTTCGAAGTATGGAATGTTACTATCCTGGTCTTGGGGGGATAAGTTGAGAGGTACACTGCAGCTAGATATGTCTTATGCCACTATCCTAGTTTTCGGGCAAAAAAGAAGGATATATAGAGAAACATTGATGAAATACATGGTTAGTAGACAAGAAAAACCGCACAACTATCCTCTTTACTCTGCGCATTCCGGCTTGGATTCTTTTATTTTGTACAATGATGGTGACACGGGAGAACAAGATACTCAGCTGGCAGAAGATACATCTAGTCAGGATGAAGGCCAAGAAACCATTGAGGTAGCAAGGATGAAAAATGTGATAACTAAAGAGCTACCAACAGATTTCTAGAGCATGGATTTTGACGGAGCAGTGAGCAAAGAAGGAGCTGGAGCAGGAGTTTGGCTGCATAATCACAGAAATAGGTATTCAGAAAACCATTCTTACAAATTAAATTTCCAATGCACTAACAATATTTCCGAGTATGAAGCCTTGATGGTCGGTTTGAAGCTTTTGAAAAAGGTTGGTGCTAAACAGATTATGGTAAAAGGTGACTCTGAGTTGATAATCAAGAAAATCAAAGGTGAGTATGCTGTGAAACACCCACACCTTAGAGATTATAGGAATGTTTTTCTAGATGCCCTTAGATGTTTCACTGAAGTGGACTTACAGGTAATGCCAAGGGGACAAAACATTCTGGCAGACGGGTTGGCTACATCACAACCACATGTAAGATTCCATTCCGCTCGACTCGCCCATACACTGTTGAGGTGAAATGAAGACCAACGGTTCCCGACAATATCAGGTACTGACAAGTGTTTGGTAATGATGATCAAACAGAAGACTTTTTGCAATGTAAAAATGATTTTGAATGTACAAATATAGATTTAGAGAATGAGGATGAAAATGTAAACAGATCTAATTTTGAAATTGATAGTGTAAATAGTCTAGATTCAGGAGAATTAGGCGATGACGAAATGGATGCCGATGTTTTACATTTGAAAAGAAATGTTTTACCTAGGGATTTAGTTCCTTTGGAGGACTTGTTTGATTTTAATGACGTAGCCAAAAAACCGAAAATTGAAGCACATGGACAAGATGTAGAAGATTGTAATATAGGGATCGAAGAAAAACCCAGGATAGTCAAACTATACAAATCACTACCCCCTGAGGAAAAACTCAAATACATTGAGCTGTTTAAAGAATATTCGGATGTCTTTGCCTGGGGTTATGAGGATTTGAAAGCTTACGATACCAGCATCATACAACACAGGATTCCACTAAAAGAAGACCAAAAACCATTTAGACAGAAACTTAGGAGGATAAATCCCATGTTACTCCCTCTGGTAGAAAACGAGATCAAAAAAATGTACGATGCCAAAATTATAGTCCCGTTGCGTTTTTCCAAATGGGTCTCTAATTTGGTCCCTACACGTAAGAAATCTGGGGAAATTAGACTCTGCATAGATTTCTGAAATCTGAATAAAGTCTCCCTGAAGGATAATTACCCCTTGGTCGGATCCAGTCGAATTTCTCTACTGGACGGTTTCTCAGGTTACAATCAGGTCCTAGTTCACCCGGATGACCAAGACAAAACCGCTTTCACCACGCCATGGGGTACTTTCATGTATGTGAAAATTCCTTTTGGTCTGATGAACGCAGGAGCCACATTCCAGAGAGCGATGGATATCGCCTTTGTGGAAGAATCGGGTAAGTTTATTGTCGTCTATTTAGATGATGTAACTGTGTTTTACCGATCTAATGACGAGCACCTGCGACACCTTAGACGAGTCTTCAAGAAATGTAGAAGGTTTAGGATCTCTTTAAATCCTAAGAAAATCCTTTTCGGGCTAGAGGAAGGAAAATTGCTAGGACACATCATCTCCAAGGATGGAATCAAAATAGACCCCAGCAGGATCGAGGCCATAGAAAATTTAGAACACCCAAGAAACCTCAAAGAACTACATTCTTTTATCGGGAGAATAAAATTTTTACGAAGATTCATTCCCAATCTCGCAAAGCTCCTAAGAAACATTACAAATATGCTAAAAAAGGATGTAAAAATAAAATGGGACTCCGAGTCCAGACAGTCTTTCGAACAAGTCAAACGAGCACTCATAGAAGCCCTTGTTTTGATCAGTCCTGATTTTACTAAGGATTTCTATCTTTTCTCTTTCGCCTCAGAACATACTATAGCAGCGGTGTTACTACAAAAGAACAGCGAGGGGTATGAACAACCCATAGCTTTATTTAGTAAAGCGTTAATAGACGCTGCTCTGAATTACAAGATAATGGAGAAACAAGCTTTTGCTTTGGTGAAAGCTATAAAAGATTTTAGGGTCTACATTCTCCATTCCCATATCATTGCATATGTTCCGAATGTGGTAGTAAAAGACATCTTGACCCAAGACAATCTGGATGGAAGAAGAGGGAAATGGATTGTTTTCATTTTAGAATACGACATAGAGATTAAGCCTATGAAACTGATCAAAGGTCAAGGCCTTGCTAAATTAATGGCTGAATCTAACTTTCATGCTCTTGACATTAATTTTTTAGCTGTAGCAGATGAACAGGGCGAGATGGCGACTCCAAATGTGAGAGAGGTATTTCTCAACTCTCCATGGTATGCAGACCTTATATACGTTTTGCAAAATTTACAAGCTCCCCCTAGTTTGACTAAGACTAAAGCTAGATTTTTAAAGTTGAAAGCCTTAAAATTTTGTATTCTAGAAGGCAATTTGTATTGGAAAGATCCTGGAGGCATTATATTAAATTGTTTATTGAAAGATGAAGCTGATAAAGTGTTACAAGAATTTCATGCAGGAGAATGTGGTGGCCATTTGAACTGGAAGGTCACAGACAACAAAATCCTCAGGGATGGTTTCTATTGGCCCACCCTGTTCGCCGATGTACACCATAAAGTGGCTGCATTTCATCAATGTCAATTGTTTGAAGGCAAAAGGAAACTCCTTCCTCTCCCCCTGAAACCGATCTCAGTCAAAGCCCCTTTCCAGCAATGGGGACTGGACTTCATCGGAGAAATACACCCCCCTTCTTCAGGCTAGCACAGGTGGATTCTCATTGCCACTGATTATTTTACCAAATGGATCGAAGCAGTACCAAGAAGGCAAGCCACTGACTCTGTTATTATGAAATTCCTTGAAAATAATATTTTGTCTCACTTTGGATGTCCTAGAAATATTGTAACTGATAATGCAGCTGCTTTTCGGTCGAAAAAGCTCATAGATTTCTGCAACCAGTATCACATTGGTTTGGGGCATTCCACAACTTACTACCTTCAAGGGAATGGGCTAGCGGAATATTCAAACAAAACCTTGGTAAATATCATCAAGAAAACATTGCAGGAAAACAAGAAATCGTGGCACAACAAGTTGGTATTCGCGTTATGGGCTGACAGACTGACCACCAAAATATCAATTGGTATGTCACCATACCAACTGGTTTATGGCACAGAGGCAGTTTTCCCCACTTCTTTAGGAGTCCCTGTCATGAAGTTCCTTCAAGATGTACAAGCTGAGCCAAATGACTCACAGAGAAGGATCAACCAGATGATCCATTTGCAGCAGTCTAGGGAGGACGTTTTCAACAAGACTCAGGTGATCCAAGAAAGCATCAAGAAGATTTTTGACAAAAGAACCAAGGAAGACAATTTTGAACTAGGATATTTGGTGTGGAAATGGGATGCCAGAAATGAAGACAAGGGAAAGCATGGAAAATTTGACATTTTGTGGATTGGACCATACATGATCCAAGATTTCAGGGGAAACAATGCTTTCTTGCTAAACAACGCTGATGGGATAGATCTTCCAGGAGGACCTGTAAATGTCAGAATGCTGAAACATTATGTGCCACCTTAGTAAGAGATTCAAGTTTTCACTCTCCATTGTACATACCATTTTTATTTTTTATTTTTCGCCTGAATTTTCTTAGTGAAGAACATTAGTCAGTTGGTTGAAGCCCGAAGAGAAGGCCCTAAGCTGCTGACCACTGTTCTTCCCATTTTTGAGAATAAATCCTATCAATCGACGACGGCTACTAGGCAAAAATTTTCTGAACGACAGGAACCAGGATTCTTGGCACTTCACAGGGAAAGTACCATCCCCAGGTGGAGCCACTGTTATCACCCTATAAGTTATAGGATCAACTGGTGACTGGGATATTATCTGTCTCTAGTGTTTTTGTTGACAAATGATTTTTCATTCTGCAAATAATTTGAAAAAGAAAGAAAAAGAAAAAGAAAAAATAAAGAAAAAGAAAAAGAAAAAAAAAAAAAGAGGGCATAAAAATAATTTCAATAAAAGGCCCATGCAATAATAGTAACTTGGTCCATACATTTCAAGCATGGCAAAGTTCTTTTTAAATTTGATGTTGATAGGGTAGTGAATGAATTTGGCTAAACAATTTAATCTTAGCCAAAATGTCTAGGTAGATTAGTGAATAAATCTGGCCAG
>CBVK0101486968.1:0-16014 GCA_900067695.1 Picea abies
ATATATATATATATATATATATATATATATATATATATATATATATATAAAAGGTAATGATTATAATGACATGGTTTAAATGTTTAAAGTTTTTATTTATTTTTGGCAGGGTTTTTTGACGAGTTTGTCCCATAAATTTAAAAAGATAGTTGAAATTGCAAATTTCAATGGTTGAAATTACATATTTTGGGTGTGGCAGATTTTTTAGGGTGTTGAATAGATTTATGCATTCAAAAACATGGTTAGAGCAATATAAAATTGTGATTTCACTAAAAATTGCTTTGTGAGAATGATAATTGTGACCTCTTAAGAGGAAACACATGTTCTTAACCATTAGGCCCACTCAGGTTGTATAATGTTGGTATGGAACTTAAAGATCCATTTTAAACTCGAATTTATTAAGTATCAGGATGGATACAATTTATTGAGGTGTAAATTTTTTAATCAGTATCAAAATGGATAAAATTTATTGAGGTGTAATTTTTTTAATCATTTAATATAAAAGAGTTAAAACATGATATAAAATTAAATGATTAAAAAAAATTAACACTGCGACAAATTTGATTCCTCTTCATACTTGAATTCTAATTTAAGATGAATTTGTATTTTTTTTTTAAATATTATTGCATATGTACGTGACAACATCTATATCATATTAGATAATAAAACATCTTACTAATCTTGATGTAACTAATCTACACCACTTACTAAGAATAATTACTAGTGTTACTTGACACTACAAAGTGTGTAGGTGGTACCTAACTTACATCATCGCTAGGGGATACTTGTGGTGGTTGGCAAACTTGACATTAAGGGGTGATTATTGCATAATTCTACCCATCTCAAATTTTCAATGCAATGCATAATTAAAAAGTAGAGACATTATGCGTTTAAGTAATTATGCTCCTTGGACTTTTTCCTTTTCGTAATCATTTTTATCACTTTTTAAATTAAAGAAATTTCAATGGAACTTTTGAAATCTTATTTTGTTTATTCAGTAACAAATACCATTGGAGAACTTTTTGAAATCTTATTTGGTTTATTTAGAAACAAATACTGGAGAGTTTATTGGTTAGTGAATATGGAGTGGTGGTATTCTTTTAACCAGGTTTGGTTCCCACCAAATACAAAATATGTTGTATGTTTAGCCTTATGAAAAAGAAAGGTTCATCATTGTTATATAAACATAGTGAAAAACACATAGTTCCTAACCTTATTGTCAATGATAATTTTGCTTTCACATAAATTTGGTGACTTTAATTATTTAAAATTTTGCATTGAATATGTAAACTAATTATGACATACTTGGTGCATCATAATTAGAGAAGAAAAAAATAGTATCAAAGCTATTTTAACTTGTGACTTAGTAAATATATGTAATTAAATTTAGATGCATATGTTTCAATAAGAATTTATATTTGGAAATGGTGTTGTCTAATTGTTCTATGTTTTTTTTTTTTTTTTGGAATCCAGCGATATAAATCTGTATTAAATCACAGTTTTTTGTTGTTTAAACCGTATTTTTGAATGTATAAATAGATTCAACATGTTGAAAAATCTCCGGGGCACTTGGATTTTATAAAATTAACCACTCAAATTTGCAGATCCAACAGTTTCTCGCCGGATTTCGGGTAAATGTCCCTAGAAAAATATGCCCCCAAAAGGGCAAAAACGTAGAACGTTTATCCTACGGCTTTGGAAATGGGTAGGATGAATTTATACTAATATGTTCTAATAATTTATTACACAATATAGTTGGACATTCATGTGCACATTCACAAGAATACATAGAGAATTATTTTTTTATATTTTTTATGTCATTGGGGTGTTCATAGAGATAGTTTCTCTCCAAGGTCCTAATAATATAATAGATAATTGGTTGTGAGATGGATATATGTGTTTGTTTGACACACATCGTAAAGAATGAGCTGTAAGACATCATGAAGTTGAAGAAAACCAACAAATACATTCAATATGTTTGGCTTGAGATACAAGAGGAAAACACTAACACCTTCTTCGTAGCATGCTACTTTGCCCCTAGAAAACTCAAAACATGAACTAAATAGAAGAGTCACACTTCCACCTACTAAGGGGCATAACAAACCCTAAAGAAAAGGGGGGCACAATACTAGTAGGGGACTTCAATTGAAGAAAAATGAACCTCTAAATGGTTTTTTTAATAGAAAGCATACACACCCTATGGTGGATTAAAGATGAGGGATCAATATATGGCAACAATGAAGTCACACACTTTAGCAAAGACATTCTACACTTGTGCAACACACACAACATAATTATATATAATGACCATTATGGTGCAAATGGTCAAGGGAGGAACACAACAATTCAAACAAACATAATAAACAAGATGTCAATATTCACGATGATCCATGTTTGACACGAGGAGATGTCACTCAACCACAAGGGAGGAACACAACAATTCAAACAAACATAATAAACAAGATGTCAATATTCACGATGATCCATGTTTGACACGAGGAGATGTCACTCAACCATGCCCATTATTTGTAGAGATTAAGTGAATAAAAAGGAGCTTGAGGAGACAATGCACCAAGACACAAGTACCAAGTTATTACCGTAGAAAATGCATAAATCTTTATATTGAAAATTGAAAGAATCGCCTTATAATCGGGAATCATGAACAAAATCAACAAAAAAACAAATTTATGCAAGGAGATAATGGAAGCAAATCAAGGACCACTGGAACACTACGAAGCTATGAAACTAGATAAAGGAACGACAACATCAAACATTTTCCCAATGAACCAAGGCTTAATGAAGAGTGTAAGGTAGCACGAGAAATGTACAGAGAGACATAAGCAAAGAGAATCTCACTCTATATAAGTTGATTGTGAAGAAGCAAGAAGGTAGACTTGTGAAGTTAAGACAACAAGAAATGTTGAAGATGGAGTAGGGAAACACGAAATCCTTTTGGAGAAGATTGTAGACCAAAAACAAGTGGTAGCCAATGATACCACACCAACCTAGTGGTTATCTTATATCAGAAATCTATATGAAAATCCAATAGATAGGAAGCAACCATTGGAAATTAGTATAGAGGAAGAAGTCTTCATGGAAGAGGATCATGTGTAGGAGGGTATGAATAATATGACATTGGGAAAAGAAAATGCCATCAAAGGGTTTCAAGCAAAGTACCTGAAATGGGGAAACAATTCCTTCAACTGATACATTGCAATCCTAGTCAATAATAAGTCTGAAATTGGGTTCCCTAGAAATTGGGCAATAAGCCTCATGTTGCCCATATTCAAAGGAGAAGACTCAAATAACCTAGGGAACTACATATCATCTCAATGTTTTTCAATCTTATAAGAGGGATATGTGGAGAAAAACGTGAGAAAATGGGAAGAGAAAAAGGACAAAAGAGCTAAAGGGTAAGTTGGTTTCCGACCAAAGCACTCCACCATTGCCTCACACTTTGGCACATAAAAGAAAAGACTTGGGACAACAAAGGAGAAGAACTATGGTGTTGTTTTGTCAATTTAAAAAATGCCTTTGTCACCATCTTAAGGGATAAACTACGGGAGATGTTGATAAAAGGTAACATCCCCTTCTATGAGTTCTCAACCATGGAATGAAGACCTAAGCCAATAACAATTCTAGGCATTAGTAGAAACAAATCATCACAGTTAAAATTGAATCTAGCTTCCAAGTAAGGCCCAAATTAATATGAATGCATGCATGAGTGCAACCAAATAAAAATGTAGAAGAATAACCAAGCACAAAACATTTGATTTCATGTCAATACATTCCCAATTCATTTACAATATTATCCACACACTCATAATGAAAATATGCATAACCATGATAGAAAACAATAAATTTTATAATTCTTTAACAGAGATAGAATATTTTTCTTTGAACCAAAGACAGTTGAAGAAACTGGTTGTGTACGAGCAAATTTCCACCCAATTGTAGGCATTTGATGTAGGTGCCACCCCCAAGCCAAGCTATGAGGCCACCATGGTGAAAAAACTGAACTATATAATCATAGCTTACTCAACCAAATCCAATTGCTCAAGCTTAGCCAATATGCTCATTGCGAATCACTCTGGGTAACTTATCCAACCATCAACTAATCATGGCATTTCCATAAACTTCCTTACACAACACATATGTCTTTCCTTTCTCTACTCAACAAACCCTCATGAATATTCTTCCATTCCAGTGCTCTTCAATGTAGGCAAAAATAATCTATTATGTGGATTGCCTTCTAGGGATAACATGGAAAAGTAATGCTTTGGTACTAGGACATTCAATGACCAATAATTAACAATGAAAGGGAAGGTTTCCCAAATAGCCCTGCCTCTATGCTCTTCTACAACCATCCATATGTCATCCCAGGTCTACAAATTACTTTTTATATTGTCGATTTGGTCATTTTCAGGTTTTGTATATTAGTCCAAATAGGAGGAACACATCATGCGAAACTTGGGTAGTGCTTGCATATGAGAAAGTATGGTGATGATTGTGAGGATGGAAAAGGTCGTCTAATGAGAATGAAGCAGAGTGAAAATTCCCATGAGGATGCTCCCCATGATGATTATACAAATCCCCATTCTTGCATAACTACTTGATGTAGGCATTCCTCATCCACCTCCACATGCCCACATGATTGCCTTCCTAAGTCAATGGGAGTGAATGGGTTGCATTCAATATACATGGTGGAACAATACAAGCTCCTAGGTCAACACCTGCCAATAGAGGATTACTTTCCAATAACCCCCCTTCCTCTTCCCCTCTTATGGAATCATAGCTTTGAATGCATCATGGAAAGTCTACCACACAATCCATAGAAAATATATTTACTACATTTACATGCCTAGCCATTCACTAGTTGGGCCTTGACCTTGAGCTCTGCACTAGGAACCCACACAAGCATATTTACATAAGTTAAAAATGGGTTCATTAATTTAAGATCACTTGGCTTGACTCCCATCATTATAACCACACATTTACAATTTTTACATATTCTAGTCCAACATAACTTGAGGATCAAAACTAGGGTGCTACACTGAAATGGGGGTCTCGAATGGTCAAAGGGAAACAATACACATGTTTTATGAGTAGCTAAAGGCTAAAATCATAACTGCATTGGGTCCTTTAGAGATCTTCAATAGTGATATCAAGGTGAATTTGGTTTCCTCCTCTCCCCCACATTGTCCAGCCTTTACGTTAATAATCTAGACGAATGGACAAACAAGAAAGGTGGGGGAGGGGTAAAGATAGGGGAGATTATCATAAAGATCTTGGTATATGCAAATGATGTAATACTAATACCTAGGACACTATGCAACCTATAATATCACTTTTAGGGCTTAGATTCCTTTTGCATGGAGGTTGGGATGAATGTGAACATGAGCAAAAATAAGATAATACTATTCATGGTTAAAAACAAAACAAAACATCCACAAGTCGATTTTGTAAGAGAGCCACTAGAGATGACCTACAATATTAATATTTGGGACCAGATTTCAATGAGGAGCCAAGATGGGATACACACACAAAGAAAACACTGCAACGAGGGTGGAAAGAATTCTTCTTGTTGCAAAATAGATGATGCAAGACAACATATGTTTGGGATTGGAAAATCTTGTGCTTCTTCTTTCAAATGCTCATAACCTTAATACTCCTTTATTGATGGGAAGTATGTGGACCAAGTATATCAAGAAATAGATGGAACTAGATCAGGTGAGTGCAAAACTCTCTTATAACAAGTTGTGTAAGAGAAAAATCCAACACCCCTTATGAAATACTCCTATTTGAATCAAGTCTTTACCCAATATAATTGGAGGCATTGAGAAAAAATAACTTTGTATTAAAAATGGCAACCATGGACATCAACTAGATTCTAGTTAAAATCAACCAAGATGAGCTAAGAGGGAGAAATAAAACATGGCACTAGCAGTGCACAAAATTCTTTGAGGAGTTGGATATAGAAGAAGAAAGATGCCCACGAGATAAAAAGGTGTTAAAATTTCATATACGACAATGCCACATGGAGGGAAAATGGAGCAAACATACCAAACAAAAACAACAATCCTACATAGAAACTTCAACAAACATGCGGAGATCAAAGTGCAAAACTACTTGAAGATTAGCATTCCATGGCATGAAAAATAGGTAATAGCACAACTAAGAACCATCTTGCATAGGTTGAGATGTGAAACAAATATATTGGAATGACCCAAGGAGATGTGGGAGGAAAGGTTATGTTGAGTATGTGGAAATGGGAGCTAGAAACTAAGTAATGCTTTCTCCTACACTGCGAAACATACTCGCAAATCAAGGAGAGATTAAATTTGTATATTAGAGATTGTGAATCAATGATTTAGGAGGATCTATTGAGAGATACAAAAGGTTCACTGAGAAACTAATGCATGTAAGAGGCATTTGGATGAGAGTAGAGTCAATAAGGAAGCTATCCCTTGATGTAGAACAAAGGGATAGCTTAGACAACTTAATGGATGATTGTAGGGCCTTGTAGGGGTATCTATTTTGTCTAGTTGTTGTATATACCATACATCAAACTTAGTATATGGAGCATCATTATTATATGGAATATCATTGAAATGTGCAAGGGAGGAACTCCAATCTCAAGTTAAATAATTGCTTGCAAGATTGTCTATTTGGCACATACGGTTTTGGACAAAATAGAAATCAAACTCTATCAACTCAAGCACAACGAATGCTTCAAAGTTCAAGACCCAAAACTTCAATCCAAACATAAATTTTAGTGACACTAGAGTGTAGAAGAGACGTAGTTTTGCCTTAATGTCATGAAACTGAATATGAAAATTTTTTTTCAAGTGAATTGAGTGTTTCATATCCCTCATAAACTCTCTCTCATGTAGTAGGAGAAATGTTCAGGGAGGGCTTCTAAGGAAAAACCAATGTATCTTTCGGAAGAGGCCAACTCAACCAAGTTACCTCTTTATATGTGAGGTTTGTTACTTAAGCTTATTTCTTAGATATATTGGATGCCATTGCCTTTGTCTTACTTAAACTCACTTACATGTCATGAGTGTCACCGAAAGCACTCAAAGTATATCATGGTGTTGTCACATTTTTGTGACAATATGTGCCATGAGTATGATTTTATTATAAAACAATTATATGGATATGACTACATCGAGAACTATACAACTCTTGGTCTGGATGAAATAGAAACAAGACGTTCAAACTCATCCATGTAGAGCCCAAATAAAGTGGGGAACGTGGACAACGTTGTTTAACGCAAATAGTGCAATGGCCATCATTTATGTATCCTATAGGAGTTTGGACCTTACTAACCACTCTCTCACAGAGTGTCATCACCTTGGTATAATGTCGAATACCTTTCGAAAGTCAACAAAGAAACAATATACTTTGCACTTGTGTTCCATGGCTTCTTGAATCGTAGCTCTAAGAGTTAGGATATGGTCAATTGTTCGGTGATTTTGTTTAAAACATGTTTGCCCGTTTGCAAGGAGTTTCCTAGTTTCACCAAATCTAGAGGTCAATTCCTCGATCACAATAACGATTAAGTTGCTAAGGGTGTGTCCAATCATGATAGTTTGGTAATAGTCTGGCATTTTCTGATCATCAGACTTGAAAATATGCAATGTCCACATAGGTGGAAATCCATGAGAAGCCATTAAGTTGAAGAGATAAACAATGTGCATTGCAAAGAGCGTTGGGACTATATGGACAAATTGTACAATTAAGTTTTATATGTTTTTGGGATGAGGGAACATTGGGGACAAGGGGATGCGTTCTTGGAACGATTACAACACATTTTAAATTTTTTAAGAAATGGTTTGGGGACGACAATCATATATATATATATTAGAATTCATTATACACATTTTTAATTGCTTCAAGCTTGTAAGTATAACAAGCTATATTATATAGTATTATGCACAATCCTTACACTTGTCAATTTTGAAAAATTTCAAGAAATTTAAAAAAGGGCATTCCCTTCTCAATAGGTTTTGCAATTTTTACAGCTATGCTGAAAACCACTATAAATCACTTTGGTTATATAAGGAGATTATATTCATATTTTAGATTAAGAAGGTGATTGAATAGGAATTTATTCAAACATATTTTAGATTAAGAAGGTGATTGAATAGGAATTTATTCAAACATTTAGTACCCAATCCAAGTCACTATTATTTGATTGTTTTCACAATGTTCAAGGTTGAGATGGTGGAAGCACTAAACTTTGACTCATAGAAACTCATGTACAATATGTAAAAACTAAGATCAGCCTCTTCCCTTTGAAATGTTGCATTTCTTGTTTTTTTGACATGAAAGTTTTTCTTGTTGTAAATACAATATTTAAATTACCACAAACCCAACTTTTCTTGTTAAAACGTTGTTGCTGAAAATACAATATTTAAATCACCCTAAACCCAAATCAATGAGAATTTCCCCAAAATCTGCCAATAAAATCCCTAAAATTTACCTAAAACATTCCACATCTTAGGGACAGCTAGCAAATCCCTGAAATCCCAAGATTTTGGGGACTTTTCCTAAAAATCCCCAAGTCCCCTAAAAGCAGTAAGGGTAGTAGGTACATAATTTTTTTAAGGGGAACTGTCCCCTGCTGAACATACACTTACCAGACAACCTTTTCTCTGTTAAAATTGACACTTGATTTGGCAAACAATATACAGCCTACTACTTAACATTGTTTGCTGCTGCAGATAGTATATACACAGTCGAATCACCTTAACATTCAATGCTACGCAACTAGCTATATATTACTCACAACTTAATTTGTGCTGATGTATACAACAAACATGCATACGAAAATTCAGTACTTCTGTTAGCGATTTGCACATGTTGATTTCTCCAAAAAGTAAGGAACGCCAAAATATCTTAGCTTTGAACCTATACTAATTTAGGTTTTTGTAATCTGTAAATTTCTCGTCTTTAAAGGAACTAATAAACCATGGTTGGAGTCATTCCATTGCTGGAGTTTTCTGTACCGTTCTCTAAAGTAGAAGCCTGTGTGAAAATTTTTCTGGTTGTATGCGTTGTTTATGAACTTTTTGTTATTAGCTGTGAGTTTTCTGTACCAGGTTCTCTCAAGTAGAAATCGTGCGTGAAAATTTTCATGGTTATATGTGTGTTGTTTATGAACTTTTCATGGCTATATGTGTTGTTTCTGAATTTTTTTTGTTATTAGTTGCGAGTTTTCTGTACCAGGTTCTCTAAAGCAGAATTCGTGCGTGAAAATTTTCCTGGGTTTATGTGTCGTTTATGAACTTTTTGTTATTAAATAGCAGTAGGCGCAACAACCAGGTTAAAAAATAAAAATAAAAATAGAGATTTGGGGCACTCCATTGTGATGAATTATTTAGCAGGATACCAATATATTTACCTAATAAGGTGTCATGGAATACACCTGTAAATGTTCAATTCCTCTCTTCCCCACTTATATATTCTGAGTGTTTGAGTTGGTATCATATTGCCGGCATTGCATACTTCTGTGCTGGATTGAAATCACCCAAAACAATACTTCATTTTAAATTAATAATAAAAGAGAATGCATTTGGATGATGGTAATTTTGAAGACATGGAATTTGACTGGTAAATTGTTCATTGACCATTAAATACAGTTAGTAATATTTAATCTGCTATCCAGCATTGAATGTGGTGGAAGGTAAATTATAAGTTATCAGATTTGAAATAATAGCTGGATATTGGCAGCCATTAAATATAACTAAATACTTTTGTTGAAATTATGGAAATGAGTAATGAATGTAACTTTTTCCATTTGATTTTGGCCGAAATCAGGTGATGAATGGTTGGATCTGCAGATTTAAGTGGTTAAGTTTGTATAATCCAAGTGTCAAAAGAGTTTTTCAGCAAACTGAATCCATTTATACANNNNAAGTGTCAAAAGAGTTTTTCAGCAAACTGAATCCATTTATACATTGAGAAAAACAATTGAAATAATAGAAATTTTGTCCAAATTTACATCGCTCTATTCCCACCCATTCCTACAAATAAAACCCAAAAGATATAACGTTTAGCCAACTCCGTAATGAATTCCTCAAATTTTGACATATTGTTCCGTTCTCAATATTTGACAGACTGTTCTGTTTTGAAATTCCTACCCTGAATGGATGGATGGTTTGTGTTCATTTCTGATCCATGCATTAACATGATGTAACATACATGCATGAATGCTTGTCAGGCATCATGTGACTCACTGTCATTATCAGTCGGTCTATTTAACAAGTTGAAATAGATTAAATAAGCGCCGCTTCTCAATTCCTGCCGGCGTACGCAAGAGGCCACACGGCACAGTACCACGCACCGGGACAGACGGAGGCTTACTGGCCGGCAACTGCCACTGCTACTATTGACGGTGACGGGGGAACGCATAAAGAGATGCCACGTGGAGTCAATATTCTTCATTTGAAAAAAATAAATAGTGAAAGGCACATCTCTGGGCCCGCAGGATTGGCGGGCGAGCGGCTAGCTCATGCGACGTGCAGACAATGACGGCGCACTCCAACACAGCGTCACCTGTCACATCAATCACCCACTGGAGAATCGGAAAAAAACTCTACGCTTTCATTTTACGTGGAGTTATTTGCGTTTTACGTATGTAGTTTGGTCGCTGACGCTGCGGTTGGCAAAATGAATTATAGTCGGCAGATGTACGGAGAACACGCGTCCGTATGAGAGTGGATTGGTTTGTAAGGCGCCGGCGGCCGTGCTTTATTGCTGCCTCTGCGCCGACGCGGGTCCCGTCCGCTGTCGGCTTTATTGACGCAAATGTTTACCACTTAACGTGCGGTTTTTTACTGTTCTTCGGTGATCGTTTTCCTGCCGGCGGCCCGTGACTGCCTGCTCTCCGGCAGTTAATCTGAGATTCTGGGGTGAAATTACAAAAATTTACTTTCCCCAAATTTTTATTATATCATGGTTTCCCATATTCATGCAAGCAACGATGGCTAATAATTTATAAACGAAGAATATTATAATTAGTTAGATGTAATAATTGAAATAATATTTTGGGATAAATTATTGTTTGGTGCTAAGTTTAAGTGTTTGGTATAAAGTTGATCTAAGCACAAATTTCTTTGGATTAGGTGTAATTATAAGTTTCAACGAGTTTATATGGGGTATTATCTATGAAATATGGATATGGCTATTTGGGTTATTTAAAAAAAAATTTATTAATGATAATTTGTGTTATTTTTTATTAAAAAAAGTTATCTTACTTTTTTAATTTTGAATTTGTGATTTTTAAGAAGGAAATAAGGACACAGTCAAATTATATTATTTTTTCACATTCTATTATATGGAGAAAATATAACATAAACTTTTCCATTTAAATTCAGTTACTACAAGTAATAGGTTGAGTTCTAAACAAGCATATTATTGTATGTTAAGCTTTTAACTAGTATATTATTGTATCTCAAGAAAATAATTCATAAGTAAATCGTGAGTAAATAAAACAACTATAACATTTTAGTGTAAATAAAATATATTATATTATAAATAAAAATAAAATATAAATATTAAGTATATAAATACGGTAAATTATCTATTGACTTTATATTTTTAAGGTTTAATTTAAACTATTTAATTGGTTAAGTTAAATTCATATTAATCAAGTTACATGATCAAATCTATCTATAACCCTCTAAATTAAACACATATATGTCATGTGCACATTTTTTTTAACATATTTTGTAAAATCAATTTAAAGGATATGGAATATAAATATAATGAAAATGTTCACTAAAGAAAACTCACTAAGTTTCCATTTTAGAACAAATGACCAATACTACCTACAAATTAAGTCTCAAGCAATAAGCCTTCATTAGTTTGGACTTTTAATAATGTCCACGAGTAATGCATTAATAAGATAAAAAATCATTAAATTAGATGGGCATAGATTTACATTGTCATTAGTATAATCCTTGTAAGGAATGATAGAGGATATACCATTGTATGTTTATTTCATGGGGTTGATCCCATTGTATTGTATTGCATATTTACAAATAGAGATAAGGAGGATAAATCGTCTCAAGAATTTAATTTGGTTGATTAGTTTGAATAGTTGAGTATTATGAATTATAAGCAAGAGGTTATGGGTCAAGTCTTCACTCAATGTCCCCGTTAAATTAAATTTTTAAAATTACAACCAACTAATTTACCCTAAATACCATTCTTAGAAATGCTAGACCAATTTCCATGTCTAAAAAAACCCAATGTGAATATTTCACTTCCCAACTAGTGTTCAACATCTAAGCTATCTCAAGACTTAGTTGTGGAGATAACATAGCATAAACCTTTTTACAATATCTTGATGGATCCATCTTAATGGAAGTTGTGGATGGATTACAATGGTTGACGATTACACGTGGACTTAAATTAGAATCCTAAATTATCCCAACTACTATGTTATTGTATTATGGTCATGGGTGTATCCATGAAGGTGTCACACTTTTTAGGGAGAGTGAAAATGGTGTGAAGATACCCTTGATCAAAATCTTAAATCGAGTGCTATAAAAAGCCCTCTATTGAGGTTTTTTATTGGTTTCAATCGATCCTTAATCGAGGCCAATCCAAGATGATATTTTCTAATGGGAAAACTTCCTAGGAATTTTGTTATATAACTCATAGTTATCCTCGTTATAACTCATAGTTCTCTCTAATTAATGGAAACTTTAACACTAATTATATTAAGAATTTTAACACTAATTATATTAAGAGTAAATTAATAAGTTGTCAAACCCACTTATTAGTGTACTCCTAGCTTACATCACTCTATAAATCACTAGAAAGTTAGAGCAACTCTGACTAAATTAGATAAGGTGTAAATCAAGTGAATGCCCAAGAGATCAAGTTGCTTCTTCAATACAAATAATGCTTTACATGTCTTATTCAAAATTCCCTATCACATATGTAACCACTTTACACCACATTCAGTATAATCATAAATATTGAGATAATATTTTATAGTGAAAATAACACTAAAGTTATTTAATTTATTATTAGGATTTGACGTAATGGGCATGGTTAAGGTGATTTTGGAAAATGCATACAATCAAATTGTCTTTTGTGTAAATATTATGACTAATTTAGATTATGTGCATAACAAGATGAAGATAGAAATAATGACGAAATCACACAAAGTTAGTGCAGAGAGCACAATAATATAGTGAAACTAAAATTTTGATTAATGAATGAAAATGAAAAAAAAAAACACGGTAATATGTAAAGCAATACAAACTAGCTAGAATGGTGGTAGTTTATCTATGAAGAGAGATGTGCAATACAAACTAGCTAGAATGGTGGTAGTTTATCTATGAAGAGAGATGTGTTAACGATGCTCATTCATAAGAAGACAATTACAAAAGGCCAAAAGTGCCCATAACATAAGGTATAAAACCTTAAGAGGAAAAGGCCCTAAAGATATAAAACCCTAACCCTAGGAGATGAGATGGAAAAGAGAATGTGGGCCCCTTAGGAGCCTAATTGATGCATCAACTTCCTATGGTCACAAACTCCATTTGGGGCATTTTTTTGGAGCATTGCAAAACATATTTCATGCTCTATGTGTTTGGCAATCCTCCAAATCAAAGATTGTCAAGTTGTGTCGACTACCAAAAACACATGGAAAATGCTCAAAAAATGCATTGTAAGTTCACAACTTGCAAAATTGTTGTAGAACTCCCAAGATGTAGAACCATTTTGAGTCAATGAAAGAGGTGGGTGGTCATTGGTGTCCAACTAGATCAATGGCTATCAAATCTATTTTGTGTGCATGTGTGTGTGTGCACACGTATTCCATGGAAAATTTCCTCACGAAAACCCTAAAGACTCTTCCTCAAATTCCATGAATGTCACCTAAGGTAAATGTCATTGGCATACAACATGTACACCTAACATTAAGGTACTTCAATGGATTTAGATTCAATCTTGTGGCCTCCTTGGCCAATATGACTTTGGCATGGCAAGTCAAACCACTTAAGCTATATATATATATATATATATAATATATATATATATATATATATATATATATATTTAATGGATTATGGATTTTTTTGCCTATAAACAAAAAATTCTAATGTTCTACATATTAAATCTATTTTATTTACAATATTTTATTTGTATTTGTAGAACAAAGGTCCATTCTAGCAAGTTCTTGTAAGTAGAAGGGATGACAGAATTACCAACTAGACTATGTCAAACAACGACATTCCAACACCCATGAGTCCATATTGTCAATACCTCAATCAAAGTCTCATCCTTAATTGAGCATTTGAGCTTAACCCAACAAGTCCTTGATTGAAGCATTGATAAGTAATGATGCTTTTATATATGAAAAGCCCCGAAAAAGGGTTGTGGTCAGCCTCCCTCTCGATATTTCTTCCGGGGTTTGGTTCCAATTGACAACTCTTGGGGGTACTAGGGGGGGGGGGGGAGTTTGGTTCCAATTGACAACTCTTGGGGGTACTGGGGGGGGGGGGACAACTATGGATCATTGGTTTGGATTGGATTGGTAATTGGATGTAGTACTCTCCTTGACAGTTAAATTAACTCTCTGTTGAGTGTCTATGAAATTCCCTCTTAATCCCTCAATTGAGGTAAAAATAAATCCTTCATCAAGGTATTTTCCTTGATTGAGAGTTTAAAACTTATGATTCCATCCCCTTGCTACAGGATCTTCCTGCATTTGCAATTTTTACAGGGTGAAATCCCTTCATCTCTTCCTTCTCAAGTGGTAGACTTGATTTTAGTGGATTCGTCATTGAATACTCTATCCAATGGTATATAGTTTTCCCACTTTCGAATTCAAATTATATTTTTAATTTATTTTGTTCTAAAACTTATACATATTTTCCCAAATGGTGAGTGCCTTGAGAGAAAAATCAATACCTTAAAAATTACACAACCAAAAAGTTAGAAACAATATTTGGGATGTGGATGTTTCCTCTTCAAAAGGGTGCTTCTGTTTTTTTAGTTTATGAAAATAGGGGAAAGCAATTGTTGTGAATACAAAGGTGTATAAAATGTCATTCAAATATTAACTAGTCAACTTCATGTAACACACCCGACCCATAAATACTCTTTTAAGGGGTGGGGCATCATAATTTCGTTTTTCGTAACTCTCTCAAAACCTAATTTTGGGATCTCCTTCGACTTCTTCTTGCCACGAGATTTCTAAACAGTCTCCGCCATACTGAAATCTGAGTTCTGGTTCGCAAGTCATTGTCTCTCAAAGATCTTCGAGCATTATTAGTCAAGGGCCACGTGGCATCCACGTGGGTCCATCTCATACATATCATCCATAATTTCTCGAAGTCTTGGGGCTCCCAACACTCATGTATCTATGGTGGAGATCCATCCATCATTAAATCTAACGACAGATCTTCCCCCTCGTTAAGGCATACACCTAGGGATAATTTGACATTCGGTGCTTCGACACTGAGCACCCCTTTTCTGTCTATGCACGAAATCTCTCAGATTCCTGAACTTCCAAAGTCCTGCAAGCTTACCACATGGCTTCGACCTTTGGGCCTTTCGGTCTCTCTACAATACTACACTCAGAGTCCCGAAGTCTCGGAGTCCCGAAGTCTCGTAGTCCCAGTCACTTCACCAACCACTTTGGCCAGGCGGGAATGTACCAGGGGCTGACACGCAGCAAGGGATAGGGGTGACATGTGCCCTCATCGGTGGGTGACATATGTCACACTCTAATAGGCATAAGGGATATGCAAAACATTTGTATTCCGGTGACACGTGGCACCTTAATTGCAGGTCCACGTCACCCTGGATGACGTCAGTGAGCCACATCAACCCCAGGCAAACAACCTTCTAACGCCCTTCAGATATCACGGTCGAGATCTGTCCACGTAGATCCATAGATCCATGGCTCCCGCTGCTTCGCAAATCTGGGCTTCGGAGCTTATCAACACACCACATCTCAAATCCCCCAGAGTGTAAAGTCTCTGA
>CBVK0101486974.1:0-16043 GCA_900067695.1 Picea abies
CCTAGATCTCCCGCAGGCCACCATCCCTATGGCCCTCCCACCATCCTCCTCCCTCCACCGATGCTACAGCAAGATCCATAGGTTCCAATGGTGGCTCCCTCGCCCTCTTCTCAGAACAACGATGCCCCTCCTGGTGTTGTTGCGACGGTGGCTCCTCCTACAGTCTCGGCTCCCCTTCATGGTTGCACTCCCCCTAGAGCTTCATCGGCATAGAACTTAGGTCTCCCTCTAGTTTCGGCCCCCTCCTTCAAATAGATAGCTTCATGAAAACCCTCTGGTCTACATGCAACGACCCCTAAGGTTGCCTCTCGTCAGGGTCGACCATCCAGGCTGCATGCAACAGTTCCTGAAGATTCGACAGTCTCAATTCAAATTCCACAGGAAGCCCTAACTCATGCTCGACATTATGGAAATCATGCTTTGGTCTGCAGGTTTAATAGATTCTAGCCCAATCTTTCGGATCTCCTCTCTTGGATCTCTTCCGACTGGTACTCGCTTTTAGATGGAGAAATCACTACCTGCCCCTGTGCAAAGGGGTTCTTTGTGGTATTTTTCGAATCTACAAGTGATAGAGACAAGGTGTTTAACTCCAGGTCATGGTTCTGGGGCAGAGTAGGTCTCTCCATGCAACTATGGACCCCTGCTTTTGACCCTTCCACGGATTGTATCTCTTCAGCTCCTGTCTGGGTGAGACTTCCGTATTTTCCCATGCACTTATGGGGGGGATGCGTATCTTCAATCCATTGGCAATGGCCTCAGCAAGTTCCTCTATAGAAGCCCAGATTCTAGGCCAGACCTCTCCACCTTCATGTGAATCTGTGTAGAAATGGACTTCACCAAAGGTTTCCTAGCTGAAATAATTCTTCAAGGCAAGGACTACTCAAGCAACCAAAAACTCGACTATGAGAATCTCAGTTTCAGGTGTAGGAACTGCTTCACAATGGGGCACATAGCCCGCAACTATGACAAACTACCTGGGGAAAAAGGGTGCCTAAGAGACAAAGACCCACCTGGTGGATGGGAGCTCAATCGGAGCCGCACGCTGAAATAAAATCCCATGGAAAGGAAAAAGAAGCAGAAGCTGAAGCCCAAATCAAAGACCCCGCTAAAGGGAAAGCTCAAGCAGAAGCCAGTCCCAAGTCATCAAACCAGCCAGACCCCCAGAACTCAAGCTGGGTTGATCTATCTGACGAGGAAGATCCTCTAGGCTCGACGGAAATTCACTCTCAGGACCAAAGCATGGAATGGCGGACCGTGTCTAAAAAGAAAAAAAACTTCCAAGCTAGAAATGATGTAATAACGCGAAGCCGCTCTAGATCGCTAAAATAGTTTTGGCTCCCAAACTTTGTCCTATGTTAAGATATTCAGCCATTTGGTTTCCTGTTTACAAGAAACTCGTTTTTGATGTATCGAACCCAGTGGCATGCCCACCGTTTTTAATATAAAATTCTCCTAATTGTTTCTGTCAAAAAAAAAAAACAATCTCCAAAGCTCAATCCAATCCAAGCTAATCCCAAAAGCTAACCTTCTCCATGAGAGATCCTCTCCTTTTATAAGTTGAAGAGGATAAGGTGAGGAGGTTAAGATGATCCCACTAAATCATGAAAGTGAGTAATATCCAAACCATTCGGATGCCACCTCACTATGGAAGCTTCTCCTTCTAGAAGCATCGAGAAGATGCTCATTTTTTCCACGTATGAGAATTTTTGCACCCTGCCTATATAGCAACCTGCGAACACTTCGCAACCTAGATATGGTACAACCTGCAAAAATTAGAAATGTTTGCACCCTATCTATAGTGAAGCATGCAAAAATCCTCTTTAATATGGTTTTTACAAAGGGAAATGCAACTTCTTTTCTCAGGAAAAGTTCTTCTCTCTTCTTTCTTCAGGAACTCAGGCCATTGACCCCTCTGAAGGAAACATATAGGTTTACATATTTAACAGTCATAGGGATGACTAAAATAATGTGTAATAGAGATCCCCCCAAAGTATGAATTTAGAACATAGTGATATCTGAAATACTTTGTCGAGTGTGTGTAGGGAACAAGGAACAGTTGGTCAAAAACCTATCAACAAAAAAGGAAATATAGTACAATAATATATCATCACTGAGGTAGGAATTCCCATACTCGACTCAGAACATAAATGCCAACATGCAAAGATCCATGTCAAGTAAGACAGGTCATGGCCACCAAACATACACAGTGGATCCATGCCAATATGACTCAAATCTGAACAAGGCCACCAAAAATACATTGTGGATCTATGTGTTAAAGACTCAAATTTGAACATAGCCATGAGACATACAATGTGGATCTATGCAACAGTACAAACTGAATACACTCCAACACAACCTAAATCTGTCAGAAAAGATCCAGGGTCTTTATCTCCACCACTCTATAGTACGAATCTAACCATGTGAATACATGTGTCAAAGTCAAACATGGTAGAAACCACTTGATTACTAGTCATTAGTGTATACCATTAACAAGTGCGAGGAAAATGACCATTAATGTCAATGAATCCCAAGGTACACTAGTACAATCCAATGAATGTGAATTAATGAGTTGAAGTCGAAGACTCGATGGAATCTTCTGATCAGGGGTCAATGATGAAACCCACTGTTGAAAGACAGGAAACCTTCCATTAAGGCATGCAAGTTCCAAGGTACCAATTATTTTCTAAGCCTAATTCCTGGATAATGAGTTTGAAGTCGACGGGAAAAGACTCATCATAGGAGGGCCTTAATGTATCCCTCATCAATGACATGAAACAGGTAAAATGATTCGAGGTATATAAGAGTAACGAATGATTTAGGATTGACTCAGGGATGGTCGATGTAATAGAAGGCTTAAGGACAACATAAATGGCCAACACAATAGAAGGATTTCAGGGTTGAACTTCTTTTTGAACATATTGACGACACAACAACTGTCTTAGAAATATTGACTCAACAACAGGGATCAAAGACCAATTTGTAATCTTATAAAGGAGTATGATCAAGAGACAAGTGGATTTTCCAACCTAGACACAAGGTGAGTGAAAGGGTGTCATTTTCAAAAGAAACTCTTCCATGAAGTATAGGTTTAGACACATTTCTTTCCCAATTTTTCCCCCACCATTTTTGGCGAGTACCTCTTTATTTTTACACAAGCTTGGGGAGGATAACATATTCTTGAAATGTAAGCTCATCCTTCAAATGAGTCCCTTGGAGTATGTTTAACGAACCCTAGGAAGGAGTGGTTTGGTCCCACATGGGCCTTTCAATGTTTGTTTTATGAGTCCAAAGAAAGAAAACTTAGGGTTTTTTCATGTTTATAGAGTCTAAAAACACTTAAAGAGAACTCTCTCAGTTCCTTTTTCGTAAAGTAGTCTGACGAGACCAAAAAAGAGATAAACTATCGCTCAACGGACATTTTCTTCAAATACTTTAATGAGCGTGAAAATAACAAGATCACTTAGCAATCTTTTCATGTTTAGAGAGTCTAAAAAGAGCTTAAAGGGAAATCCAGTGGGTTCCTTTTTTGTATAACCTTTACGAGTCTGAAAAAGTGATAAAAGTATACTCAGTTACATTCTCATTGATTTACGATCATGAGAAAGAACAAATACTAAGCTCGGTAACTTATTCTCATTTATTTACGAGCATGAGAAAGAACAAAGACTAAGCTCGGGATTGTTTTCATTTTTACGCAAGATTTAAAACAAAACAAAACTATGCTTGGACCTAGCTCTTTTTCGTAAATTAGTTCGACGAGACCAAAAAAGTGATAAACTATCTCTCATCGAACGTTTTCTTCAAATACTTTTACGAGCATGAAAAGAACAAGATCGTTTGGCAATCTTTTCATTTTTATGGAGCGTGAAAAGAGCTTAAAGGATAATCCCTTATTTTTGTTGTTTTCGTGTTACCATGATGAGTACGAAAAGATGAGAAAAGTATACTCGGTTGCATTCTCATGTATTTTCGAGAGCAGGAAAGAACAAAGGCTGAGCTTGAGGTTTTTCCTACAAAACCCTAAAAAGGTATTTGTACATGTGACGGAAAAAGGGAAAAAATACTCGTACAACGTCGTTCGGGATTCTATGTCATCTATCTGCAAAAAAACCATGCTCACAAGGCCATTAGGGCATTAGGTTTTTAAGAAAAATAATAAAAATAATATAAAAAATTAATGAGAAATAGTAGAAAGTGAATAAATATGGGTGAAAATCCCTTTTTACCATTTCATTGTTACTTTGTCAAAAACTTGTCCAACACACCTCTTCTTTTCCCAAATTTCTTCGCTCGATTGCGGGAGGTACAAGCGTTCATTTGGAAAATGGTTTCAGCCAACGAGGTAATCTCCTGATTCTTCAACTTTTTCATGGATTAAAATTGATTTTTAATGGAAAAATTTAGTGTTTGAGTCCATTTTGGGGCCGGTAGGTGTGCTCAGGCATTCTCGCAGGTGAGCCATTCAGGACCTATGAGAACCTAAGGTTCTCGCAGGTGGGCTTCAGTGCGCCTGTGAGAATCTCATGATGTGTGAAAGCTTCAACTGCGAGGGCCAAAAATTGGATTTTCATGCATGTTTTTGCTCAATAAAAATTTATTCAAGAGGTTAAAATGAGTTGTTAACTTCCTTTTCATGGCTCCATTACAGGTATTGATCATCACGATGTTGGAATGGAAGGAAAAAGAACACGAGGAGGATGATGCCATTGCCTGAAATGATCTGGGTACAGTTGCTTCCCTCCGGGAATGTGGGATCTTAAAAATTTTCAGGATCCCAGGCATGAGAGCCCAACTCAGGTTGTTATATTACTTGGTCCACATGTGGGATGTGGATCAACAGTTATTTCATGTAGGGGTCCACACGCTCACACTAGATATCGAGGATATCTATTTTCTGATGAAGTTGTCACAACATGGATACCATGTGACTCTGACCGGAGGTAGAGGCAGTGGACTTCCTATGAGTGAGTATGTTCATCGATATTGTGTTCCCAAGGTGGAGAGAAGCAAGGGTAAAGTCTCCATCTAGGGGGTCCAATATCTGACCTTACGGACTATCTTGTTTACCATTGCACACATGGCCGGGAGCACTGCTCCGCACATGGCTCTCCAGAGCTATTTCCAATATGCAATAGAGTGCATAGAGCCTCAGGTTTTCAACTGGTTGGATGCGATTCTTTGCAGTATGAAGAGGCAACTGACAAAGTGCAAAAGGGGTAACCTGAAATAGTTCGGGTACAAGTCGATTTTGGTGTCATTCTACCTATAGACATAGTAGTGGGACCCTACTGTGAAATTGGAGATTCTGGGTTTGATCCCCAATGGAGTCACCCATTTTTTTATTGGATAAATTGGTAGGTGCAGACACTAACTAATCTCCCAAGATCCACCTGGATCTAGAACAAAACACACCAGAACATGATGCTTTCCTTAATTTTTAAATATTGAATTTACTAACTAAAGAGGGATAGGTGACATACCATTTAAACGATGCTTCCTCTCGCCATCACCATCCTAGCTCTGTTCCAACACCCATACAGTGATGATTCTGCAAAAGAATGCAACCAACCAAAGTGATAGTAATAGCATAAACTCAATATAAACCTATGTATGTGATCAAGGAATCATACAATAAAACACAACAAGCTTTATAGGAAATAATCATATTACTGTATCATATTAAATGTGAAAGAGAGATTAAAACCATGGCCTTGATTTCGTAAGGTCCCTTCCAACTATCCTTCGTTCCCCACACACTTCCACTCCAAGAATTCTAAGAGAATAGATATGATAATATTCACAATCTATATTGACAAAATGGCTCATCTAGCCAAGCTAACAATCTCCAAAGCTCAATCCAATCCAAGCTAATCCCAAAAGCTAACCTTCTCCATGATAGCTCCTCTCCTTTTATAAGTTGAAGAGGATAAGGTGAGGAGGCTAGGATGATCCCACTAAATCATGAAAGCGAGTAAGATCCAAACCATTCAGATGCCACCTCACCATTCAGATACCACCTCACCATTCGGATGCCACTTCACAACCTAGCTATGGTTCAGCCTACGAAAATCAGGTATTTTCGCACCCTAGCTATAGTGAAGCATGCGAAAATCCTCTTTAATAGGGTTTTTACAAAGGGAAATGAAACTTCTTTTCTCAGGAAAAGTTCTTCTCCCTTCATTCTTTAGGAACTCAGGCCACTAACCCCTCTGAAGTCAACAGATAGGTTTACATCATTAACGGTCATAGGGATGATGAAAATAATGTGTAACACTAATGGAGAGGATGACTTTAGATAATAAGCCTAATGTCGGAGAACATGTTGATGTTCCACCCAAGAATCAAAGGAGACCAATAGTCCCACAAATCATACAAAGAGATTAGAGGAATCAGGGGGATCAACAAATAAGACCTCCTTTTCAAAATAATTATGTAAGTGAGAATTATGATGAAACTTTTTAAGACAATATGCATTGTTGTTATGCTAATGAAACAAAGGTGTTTTGACTAAAGAAGAACATGACCAGTTCATGGATTCAAATGAAATATTCATGCAGGAGGATGAGGAAAGGTTGTCAGTGGAAATGGAGGATTACCAAACAGGGTTGCAGAATGACATCATGTAATTCCAGAAACAGTATAATCTTTGAAACAAAAAGGTTCCTTCAAATCCTCCAAAGGTAAATCTTACCAAAGAATCTCAAAATAACATGCCTTCTTCAAGTCATCCTAAAAAGGACTCTGCTACAAAACATTTTGTGGACAAATGAAAGCAGAAGGAAGAACCTGTTAGCATTAGAAGTCACTCCTAGATTGTGACAAGAGCAGAGCCCAACACCCATAAGTTTATGTCATGAATAAATTTAATGGGTGATCAAATGGGTAGAGACCTAGAAAGGTATCACTCTAACTTATGGACCAGGCCTGGTATGTAAAGAATAAAGGAGGTCTTGATCTAAATTTCGTCAGTGAGTTGATTGTAAAATGAGCAGGTGGAAGACTTGGTGAGATGAGGGATCAAGACTGCCTTGGGCATCATGGCTTTCAGCAGCTTGAGGAAGAAAAACTCAGAATACAAGATCCTCTAGGTTCTAAGTTTCGTGGAACTGAAGGGTGACTTGATTGGATCCTCTAATTCCAAATCATTCAGCGTTGAGAAAATACAAGAACTGATTAGAAGCAATTTGACTATTACAGTGATCCAACCTACACCATCCTATAACAACGCAACTCAACTGGATTCTCCAATTTCGAGTTGTTTTAACACAGTGTAAACAAAGAGATGGAGAGAAGTTGACATTCATAAGGCAAGAAGTCTCAAGTGCCAATACATAACCAAAGAAACCAGTGCTTCGTTAAAAATTTACAATCGGGAGCCTAGCTCAACCATCGATAGATTACAAAATGGAGAAAACACCTACATATACTCAAAACAAAACAACAATAGAGAAAACGAGACATTGCATTAAAAACATTGCATCTGCATGTCTTCTGGCAGTCTACGCATGCAAACTCTGGATGATCGTACACTTATGAAAGACGCAATCAAACTCCTGACTATCCTGCAGATGAATAGACATTCTTTTAATCCTTTTCCAGACTTTCCATTTATGGCAGAGACAATTTCTAACCACCTCCAACAACTTCAATAACCAATTTCTTGGGATCAGGAACAATCCTAGTCAACTCTGCCTTCTGGGACATGGAGGTCTTCTCATGGTGCCACTTGGATCAACTGAACAGTCTAATGGATAGGGTGTGGAGGATCTGGCATGCTTGGCGTGGAAAGGGGAAAAGGAGTGTTCATGGAAACAACAGGGGTGAGACACATGACAAGAAGAAGGGGCGAAGGTGATGGAATAAAATGGTAATGGGGGACACATTATTTATGGGAGTCTGACGTGGAAGGGAGTGGGACAGATGTCAGAGGACAAGGAGGGGCCAAAGGGAATGCACCCCATCATGCGGTCAAGTGGAGAACAAATGGCAAGGGAGTAAACGGTATAGAAGGAAACATGACAGGAAGGGGGCCCCACGTCAATACCACACCATTATAGACCCCCCCCCCCTTATTAAGGGGTCCAGAATCGCTTGAGCACCATCGATCTAGGTGCCTCAATCTCGACCATTTGAGATATGTGCACCCAATTCCGGACCCCCCCATTAAATGAAGAATGGCAAGGGGGCTCCAGAATGAAACCTCAGCCGTAGATCTAGGCAGGCAGATCTTGGCCATCCGAAACTATCTTCTCATGAAAATGATGTGCCCACCCTCTAAACTTTGGAAAAATGGGTTTTCTCAATCTCTTTCTTTGCCCAAGAGGATGCTTCTTTCAGAAGAGTACCCCCTACATGATTATGTGCTAACATTAGGCTCGATGGGGGATGGCACGCCCCCTACGGGCTGCCAAGAACTCTTTTGTAGCTTCAGTGCCTTGCTGTCGGGATATGGAGTCATTATTTAAAACTTCAAGATAAAAGAAAAATAATATATAAAACCACAGAAGAGCCATGCGCGGCTCAAGAAAAACATCTTTTCAGGAAGTGCCCATTCACAGGGCCATTAAAGACTTCTTGATGCTTCAAATCTCACAGCCTATAGGTATTATTTGAAAATACTTCAGAGATTTTGAAGGGCTCGACCCATAAGGATTCAAATTTGGCGTGTTTTCCCTTGTCTTGTTTAGGAGCATCCCATTTCAGTACCAGGTCTCCTATCTGAAGCTCTTCCTTCTTGTCCTTCTTATAAAACACCTGCTTGATCTTCTGTCGATGGTCCTAAATTCTATTCATTACCTGCTCTCTGGCCTGCTAGAACTCTACTAGTTGATGAATTCTTCTGATCATATCATTAGGCTCTTCCTGATAATCCTGGAAGAAATTTGCTATGGGAATGGCTAGCTGAGAAGGGAAAACAACTTCTTCTCCATAAACTAATTGGAAAGTTGAGATGCCTATAGATCTCTTTGTGGTCACTCGATCAGCCCATAGAGCGAATTTCAAATTTGAATCCTGGGCCTTTTTGTTGTCCTCCAACAGTCTTTTGATGATCCTTATCAGGCTTTTGTTGGAGGACTATGCTAAACCATTGCCCTGGGGATAGTATGGTGTGGAGTGAATCAGTTTGATCCTGAATTGTTCATAGAACTTAGTTAACATCTCAGCCTTGAAAGAGGTTG
Organism: Picea abies; assembly: GCA_900067695.1. Classification (NCBI taxonomy): domain Eukaryota; kingdom Viridiplantae; phylum Streptophyta; class Pinopsida; order Pinales; family Pinaceae; genus Picea; species Picea abies. Next base: position 9,180 of record CBVK0101486974.1, read on the forward strand.
CGTTATCAGTAATAATCTTGCTTGGGCAGCCGAATCTTGTGATGAGGTCTTCCAGGAATCCAATGATTACCTTGTGGGAAGCACTCCTGGTGGGAATAGCTTCTATCCACTTAGTAAATAAATCCATGGTAGTTAGGATCCATCTATGCTTCCCACTGGAAGCATGGTGGATTTATCTAATAAAATCTAGGCCCCATTGCTGGAAAGGTCCCGAAACAACTACAGGCTTTAAAGGCAGAGATTTAAGTTGTTGATTTCCTGAAAATATTTGGCATTTGATGCAGGCTCTGACCTTTGTGCAGACGTCAGTGAATAAGGTGGGCCAGTAGTACCTAGCCCTGAGGATTTTGTAGGTCGTGGTATTCCAGAAATGATACCCTCCACATAGGTTGCTGTGAAATTCAACAATGATCCTGTCAGCCTCTTGTGGATTCATACATTTCAAAAGCACCCCCAGGGGCTCTTTCCAATATAAAACTTGATTGACAAGGAAGTATCTGATTTCTTTGAGCTTCAGAGCTCTTGCCTTGTTTCTTTGTAGGCCATATGGAGGCCGCAACTCTTGTAGAAAAGATATGGCATCTTTATACCAAGGAAATCGAGCCAACGGGGGTTCTGTTTGAGGGTCTACATCAGACAGTTGATCTTGTTGAATTCTTGAGCATTCATTGATGAAACCTACCCCCAAAGCTTTGTAATTTGCTTCAGCCAATAGCTTGGCTAAACCTTGACCTTTGATTAATTTGGTAGGCCTTATTTCCAATTCAAACTCAAGGATCTTGGCTATCCACTTACTCCTCCTCCCATCTATATCAGGTTGAATAAGAATGTCCTTAAAAATGACAGAGGGGACATAAGAAATGATCTTTGACTACAGGACATAGGTTCTAGAGGCTTTGAGAGCCTTTACCAGGGCATAGGCCTACTTCTCCATAATGTTGTACCTGACCTTGGCATCCCTTAGAGCTCTGCTAAAATATGCAATAGGCTACTCTAGCTCGGCCTCATTTGTCTGTAATAAAACAACAACCACTGTGTCAGACGAGGCAAAGGATAAAATAAGGAAATCCTTTGAGTAATCGGGACTGATAAGCATAGGAGCTTCTGTCAAGGCCTTCTTTATCTGCTCAAAGGAATTTCAAGATTCAGAGGTCCACCTCACTTTGTTTTCCTTTCTCAACATGGTTGTTATAAGATTTACCACCTCAACAAAGTTAGAAACAAACCTCCTTAGAAAATTAATATTACCAAGGAAAGACAAGACTTCTTTCCTAGACCTTGGGATTTCCAATGCTTGGATTTCTTCGACTCTACTAGGATCAATTTTGACTCCTTCTGTTGATACTATGTGGCCCAATAACTTTCCCTCCTTCATGGAAAACATAGATTTTTTGGGATTTAATGAAAGGACAAAACTCCTACATTTCAGAAAAAATTTCCTGAGATGACAACAATGTTCTTTATCAGATTTGGAAAAGACTATTATGTCGTCCATATAGATGACCACAAACTTATCCTTTTCCCCAATGAAAGTTATGTCCATGGCACGTTGAAACATTGCCCCTGCATTTATCAACCCAAAAGGCATTTTAGCATACATGAATGTGCCCCATGGAGTGGTAAATGTCGTATTTTCCCTATCCTTAGGCAGAATAGAGATTTGATTGTAGCTAGAGAAGCCATCAATCATGGAAATCCTAGATGCTCCTGTTACCCTCTGCAATATATGTTCCATCTTTGGCAAGGGGTAATTGTCCTTTCATGAGCTCCTGTTCAGGTTTCTAAAATCTACACAGAGTCTAATTTCTCCATCCGTCTTCCTTACAGGGACCAAGTTGGCCACCCACTCTGAATATCTCAATGGCACGATGATCTGGGCATGTAGCAGCTTCTTCACTTCTCTCTCCATGATAGGCAGCAACATAGGATTGATCTGTCTTAGCTTCTACCTAAATGGCTTCGCCTCCTTTTTCAACGGGATTTTATGCTCAATGACAGAAGTGTCATAAGTTTTGAGATCTTCATAGGTCTAGGTGAAAACATCAACAAACTCCCTCAATAGTTCATCATATTCATCCCTCTGTTCCTTTGTCAGACTCCTTGACAATCTGACAAACTTGGGTTCATTCTTGGTGCCAATGTTGCACTGAGTTGTATCAGCATCATCCTATGAGATTTTCCCTTTTAATGCCACATCATTCCTATCAAAAAGCCTTTCCAAAGGAACCAGTCCCCTTGGAATATGATTGTTGGGCAGCTGCACAATGTCACGCTCTGCAATCCTACATAGAAAATTACCACCATCAAGCTTTTCTTCAGAAACAGAGTCTTGGTCAATATGCATCTCTGAAAATTCTTCGACAGTCTCCAAGAATATTTTGATATCAAGATCATCCTCAAACACCTTCCGAATGTTTGACATTGTCAGGTATGGAGGGCCTGTATTTTACTTCTACATCGTATCTGAATTTGGGTGGTAAGGGCACTTTGAAATTGCTTGTTGATGTAGCTAAGGAATCTACCACTGTGTTCTTCTCTCTAGGGATGAAAGAAATGTTAAATGTTGAGAAGAAACTGTCGATTAGGTCCGATACCTCATTTCTATAACTCCTGAGTTGAGAATGCTTGGCCTGATAATCATTTATGATTTGTTGGACTATCAATTCTGCAACCCCGAACACTGCTACCTCCTAAATTTCCATTCCCTTTGCAGCTCTTAATCCTAAAACCAGAGCTTCATATTCCGCCACATTTTTGGTTGTTTCAAACTCTAGCTTATATGATAGAGATATGGTTTCCTGAGTAGGTGACACAAAAAATACTCTGGCACCAGCGCCTTCCCTGGAAGAGGCTCCGTCAAAAATTTTTTTCCAGATGGAGGTGATGGGGGGAGGAAATTCATGAGAAGTGGTGGGCTTCTTTCTGAGCTTTAGAAGAGGCTTGAGAGAATTAGTGAGTTGCACTAGACTAGAAACTAAATCAGTATCAAGGGAAAAGATAGGATGGTTTGTGGGATTGGCTTCATCGCTGATTATATAGGCCAGTTGGGCTTCTCTGTATAGTCTCCTATGTTCCCCTCCGAACACTGGAATAGTAGCATAGGTTAGGTCCATCTACAGGGTTCCCCCCAGTCTTTTTATCCAAGATCTTGATAACAACATACTAAACTTGGGGGGGAAATCATCCACTACAATGTCCATGACCAAACTTTTCATGGGCAATTGAAACAAGGTTACGACCAGGTCTTTGATGACTCCTAGGCATTGAACTTTCTTAGAGTCAAAGGAATAGAGGTCATGATAGGCTCTCGTGACTTCTAGTCCTAATTATTCCATGAAATTTTTGGGCATAAGGTTGTGGGAAGCCCCTGAATCCATCAAACAGTTGTGCAGTACCTTGTCATGTATGTTCAAGAATGTGTAGAAGGGAGGCAATGAATCATTCTTGTCTTCTACCATAGGACCTAGAATGACTGTAGGATTTTCATCTTGCAAATTGATGGAGTCTATGGGAAGGCATGAGGCTTCAGGCTGTAATAGCTCGAAGAGGCCTTTTTTGAATGCTTCATGTTTGATCAGTTCAGAGAGGGGCATAGGGATTCTAATTTTCTGAATTTCATGCTCAAAGTTAAAAGAAGATGTAAGCTTTGGGATTTCCCTTACTTCAGGAACATGAATCTAGACCATTGGAGAGAGGGGTTGAGCCTTCTTACCTTCATTTTTGTCTGCTACTTCATTAGCAGGTCTCTCTGTTCTAGTGATCTGCTCAGGAACATCAGGTGCTCCTATCTTTTTCTTGGACCTCAGGATATACCTTCTTTGGTTGTTGCTAGCCTTATCTCCCTTGCTAAGTTCATTTAGTTGACTGTCCATGAGAGATTCCTCGTATACTAATTGAGTGAGATGAGGAAAAGGAGGAATTTCTCTGAAGTAGTGGATTTTGGGATCAAGCCCATCTATTTCCCCTTCTTGCTCACCAGCCACAAAATTATTTTGAAGAGGGGCGTGAATTTTCTGGTCTTCTCTATCTCTTCCTCTCTGGTCTTTTTGCATAGTCAGGGGAGCAATATTGCTTGGTCTCCTGAAGCTTCCTTTGTTTTCAATATTTTGAGGATTTTTGTATGCTTTCTTCCCCTCCACCTTCATTTTCTCCATCTCTGTAGACAAAGACTTCACTATCTTGGTCAGTTCATCCACTTGAGGGTGAAGCACAGAGGGGCCAGAAGTTGAGGCTTCATATCTTCCCTTTCTCCTATCTGCATCAGTCTTATTCCTCAGTCTATTAACTACCAATACATTATATTCCACCTCTATGGTCACATCTTGCATTTGAGCTAGGGAAGTAGCTCTTAATTCTCTCAATAGAAGATAGAAGTCAGGGTTGAATGCACTAGCATAAGAAATTTTGGCAGAGGCCTCTATGGGCTTTATCTCAGCACGGATCTTATTATACATCTTATTGAATCTTTTGGAGAAATCCGAGACAAACTCTCCTCCCATTTTCTTCAAAGACCCAAATTTTGTCATGTAATACATGAAATCCTTCTTATCTCCCCACTGCCTCAGGAAAGCACTATCTAGAGCTTCAATCCCAACAATAGATCCAGGGGCCAATCTCCTAAACCATTTCCTCACTTCACCATGCAGGCTCTGGATGAAGACTCTCATCCAAACATCTTCATTTTCAATGTTCAGGTTGTCTGCATGACTGTAGAAAGTAGCTAGGTGCTCTTACGCAGTTATGTCCTCTTCCTCAATGAACTTGGGCATATATTTCAAGTAATCTCTGGTAGGGAGAGGATTCACAGGTTGAGGTAGGATTAAGGGAGCATATTTGGCAGCTACTATGACATCCATTCTATTTAGAGGGGGATTAGCACCAGCCATAGGAACAACAGGTGTGGGGGAACTAAGAGGAGATGAGGTTTGAAGAGGAAAGACAGGAGCTAAGCTTATAGAATGGGAGGGGAACTGCAGCAAATCTGGAGAACAGACTTTCAGGCTCAAAGGCACAAAATTTTCCCTTCCCTCAACAACAGTAATAACAGGAGGAGGGGTAGTAAAATCTAGGGTAGGAGAATGTTCAGAGGCGCTGGGTATAAACTAGGGCACCACCTCAGGGGAGAGGGGAGTGACAAGAGTTTCTCCTACTAATTTGAGACTAGGAGGAGAAAATCCAGCAGGAACACTCCTGAAATTTAGACTACGAGAAACTTCGACAGAAGGTAATAAAATAGGACGAAATGAAGGGGTTGGAGTTTCTACAAAATCATGAAAATCACCAGAAATACCTAGTTTAGCAGTAGAAGTACCGCCTTCAAAGGACTTTCCCTTTCTGATAATATTCTCTGGGTCAGCTTCAGGTGGTGCTAACGGTAGTTGAGGAGTAGACCTTGTGTGTCTGCCTCTAGAAGCCACGACTAAAAAAATGGAGTCACTTATGGGTTGGCATCAATGGATTCGCCCAGTGGAGTCACGTCAATGGAGTCGCCAGGTGCACAATAGAAATATTGATAGTTTTGATATATGATGCACCTTCAGAATCACTTAATCGTTGTCATTCAATCCCAGGGAAAATATTCAACTTCGTCCCCAGCAACGGTGCCAGAAATGTTAGCATTAGAAGTCACTCCTGGATTGCGACAGGAGCAGAGCCCAATGCCCATCAGTTTATGTCATGGATAAATTTAATGGGTGATCAAATGGGTAGAGACCCAGGAAGGTATAACTCTAATTCAGAGACCAGGCTTGGTATGTAAAGAACAAAGGAGGTCTTGATCTAACTTCCATCAGTGAGTTGATTGTAAAATGAGCAGGTGGAAGACTTGGTGAGATGAGTGAGCAAGACTGCCTCAGGCATCAGGCCTTTTAGCAGCTTGAGGAAGAAAAACTCATAATACAAGATCCTCTTGGTTCTGAGTTTCAGGGAATTGAAGGGTGAGTTGACTGGATCCTCCAATTCCAAATCATTCAACATTGAGAAAATACAAGAACTGATTAGAAACAATGCGACTATTACAGTGATTCAACCTACATCATCTTATAACAACGCAACTCGACTGGATCCTCCAATTCTGAGTTGTTCTAACATAGTGTAAACAAAGAGATGGAAAGAAGATGACATTCATAAGGCAAGAAGTCTCAAGTGCCAATACATAACCATAGCAACCATTGCTTCATTAAAACTTTACAATCGGGATCCTAGCTCAACCATCGATAAATTACAAAATGGTGAAAATGCCTACATATACTCAAAACAAAACAACAACAACGAAAATGAGACACTGCATTAAAAACATTGCGTCTACATGTTTTCTGGCATTCTATGCATGCAGACTCTAGACAATCGTACACTTATGACAGACACAATCAGACTCCTGACTGTCCTGCAGATGAATCGACATGCTTTTAATCCATTGTCGGACTTTGCATTTATGGCGGAGACGATGTCTAACCACCTCCAAAAACTTCAATAACTGCTTTCTTGGGATCAGGAACAATCCTAGTCAACTCTGCCTTCTGGGATGTGGAGGTATTCTCATGGTTCCACTTGGATTAGCTGAATGGTCTAATGGATAGGGCATGGAGGATCTGGAATTCTTGGTATGGAAAGGGGAAAGGGAGTGGTCATGGAAACAACAGGGGTGAGACACATGGAAAGAAGAAGGGGCGAAGGTGACAGGATAAAATGGTAATGGGGGACACATTATTTATGGGAGGCTGATGTGGAAGGGAGCGGGACAAATGTTTGAGGATGAGGAGGGGCCAAAGGGAACATGCCCCTTCATGCGGTCAAGTGGAGAACATATGGTAGGGGAGTAAATGGTACAGAAGGTGACACGATAGGAAGGGGTCCCCACGTCAA
>CBVK0101486984.1:0-21865 GCA_900067695.1 Picea abies
AACTTCACGCAAGGTTGGAAGCAATGGAAGCAATGCAAAGGAGAACACCTGCCGATGGAGACGTCAGTGATGCAGAGAGTGAAGAAATAGAATTTGAAGAAGCTACAAGGGAAGATGTGGCTGAAGAATGCTTATTGAAAGTTGTTGTGAAATTGGGAGTTAGAGAAAAGATGGAAGTCCCAATGTATGAAGGTAACTTGGAGGCTAAAGAGCTATTGGACTCAATAAGCTCCATGGATAAGTATTTCGACTATGAAGATGTTGAGGAAGGAAGGAAGGTGAGACATGTTGTCACGAGATTAAAGGGACATGCGACACTGTGGTGGGATGAACTGCAGGCAGAGAGGAGGAGTAAAGGAAAACAAAAGATAAATAATTGGGATAGGATGGTAGCCAAACTGAAGGCTAAATTCATACCTAAGGATTACCAGATAAATCTGTTCAGAAAGTTGTAAAACCTGAGACAGAGGGGTATGACAGTGAAATAGTATACAAAAGAATTCTATAGGCTGAATATTAGGACTAGACAAAGAGAGAAGGATGATGAAAAAAATTTCGGGTATATAAATGGCTTGAGGTATGAAATTAGCATGATGGTTGTGAGGACAGTGGAAGATGCTTATTAGATTGCACTGAAGGAAGAATAAACGTTGGCCAGAAACAAGAGTCAGTGAAACAGAAGCAGAGGCTCAAATATAGGTAAGGGAGTTTTCTATGATAAGGCACCGAAAACTAAGGACGAGAATGATAAATCATATGGTCACTTTGAAAGAGGAGGAAGTTCCCAAAGAAGACCATTTGGTGGGAGAAATTATTTTTCTCGAGGAAGAGGAAGAGGTAGAGGAGGTGGAGTTAAATGTTATGCCTGTGGAAAGACATGACACGTGTCTTGGGAATGCCATGAGAGGAAGAAAGAAGGAGGAGGAGAATCACACATTTCTGAAGCCCAGAAGAATGTGGAAGCAGAAGGAGGACATAACCTTATGATGAGGAAAATAACCTTATGATGAGGAAAGTTCTTCTAAATCCAGAGAAAGAAATAGAAGACCTAGTTCAGCGAACGATGTTGTTTAGGACTTCTTGTAAGACAAAGGACAAAGTTTGTAAGATGATTATAGACAGTGGGAGTACTGATAATTTAGTATCTACAGAAATGGTGGAGAAGCTGGAGCTAGAGACAACTGCACACCCAAGTCCGTATAAAGTATCGTGGTTGCAGAAAGGACATCAAGTGATGGTAAGTCAACAATGCAAAGTTGAATTTAAAATAGGAGGCTATAAAGATGATATTTTGTGTGATGTAATTCCCATGGATGTTTGTCATATTTTGTTGGGGAGACCATGGAAGTTTGATAGGAATTTCATTCATGATGGGAGAAAAAATACTTGTACTCTGGAAAAAAATGGTAGAACCCACATGTTACTGCCAATAAAAGAGAAGAAAGAAAAGGAAGAATCCAACACAAGAATACTTCTCATGAGTGGGAAGGAACTCTTGAAGGAGATCAAGAAATATCAAGAAATGCATTTTTTTGTAGCGAGGAAGCCGAGAGTTATCCTTACCAATACTACTATGAATGATTTACCTGAAGAAATCCAAGAATTGTTAGAGAATTGTGTTGACATAGTAGTGGATGAGTTGTCTCACTCATTACCACCCATTAGGAGTGTTAGCCACCATATTGACTTGATTCCAGGAGCCATTTTTCCAAATAAAGCAGCGTATAGGTTAACACCTCGAGAGAATGAAGAGGTGAAGAATCAAGTTCAGGAGTTGTTGGATAAAGTTTTAGTCAGGGAAAGTCTAAGCCCATGTGCAGTGCCAACTGTATTGAGTCCAAAGAAGGATGGAGGATGGAGAATGTGTACAGATTCCAGAGCTATCAACAATATTACCATCAGGTATAGATTTCCTTTACCCAGGATGGATAATTTGAGGGACTGTTTGAGTGGAGCAAGCTATTTTTCAAAAATAGACTTGAAAAGTGGATATCATCAGATAAGAATGAGAGAGGGAGATGAATGGAAGACAACATTCAAGACCAATGAAGGTTTGTTTGAATGGCTAGTCATGCCATTTGGATTGACAAATGCTCCAAGAACATTTATGAGGTTGATGAATGAGGTATTGAAAGACTTCATAGGTAAATTTGTCATTGTATATCTAGATGATATATTAATTTTCAGCAAAACAAAGGAAGAACATTTAAAACACTTAACATTAGTGATGACGAGATTGCAGGAAGAAAAAATGTTAATAAACTTGAAGAAAAGTTCCTTTATGAAGACATAACTCATATATTTGGGTTTTGTGATTTCTTCAAATGAATTGAAGATGGATCCAGAGAAGGTGAGATAAATCAAAGAATGGTCGTCACCAAGGAGCATATTTGAGGTGAGAAGTTTTCATGGGTTAGCAAGTTTTTATAGAAATTTTATCAGAAATTTTAGTGGTATATGTGCACCCATAATGGACACTGTGAAGAAGAAACACAAGTCTTTTAATTGGACAAAGGAGGCTGAGAAAATATTTAGAGTGTTGAAAAAGAAGATAACAGAACAACCAATTCTAGTTTTACCCTATTTTGGGAGAACATTTCAGGTAAGATGTGATGCAAGTGGGATAGCCATTGGAGCAGTTTTGAGTCAAGATAATAGGCCAGTTGCTTATTTCAGTGAGAATTTGAATGACACTAAGGAGAAATATTCTACATATGACAAGGAGTTTTATGCAGTGATTCAAGCTTTGAATAAATGGAGACATTATTTAATTCCAAACGAATTTGTCTTGTATAGTGATAATCAAGCTTTGCAATTTATTACTAGGCAAGAGAAGTTGAATAAGAGGCATGCTAAGTGGGTAGAATTCATGCAGAATTTTACTTTTGTCATTAAACATATTTATGGAAGTGCTAATAAAGTTGTAGATTCTTTGAGAAGGAGGAGTTTGGTTATATAGGAATTCCAAGTGAAGACCTTAGGGTTTGAGCACCTTAAGGAAATGTATCAGGAAGATCCAGATTTTAAGGAGGCTTATGAAGCATATGAAAATCCTTTGTTGAGGGATAACGACTCATGGACAGAATATTTAATACAGGATGGATTTTTTTTTAAAGGAATTCAACTTTGCATACCAAGATGCTCAATGAGAGATAATTTTTTAAAAGAAAAACATAGTGGAGGTCTAGCCGGACATTTCGGTCATGACAAAACATTTGCACAACTAAATAGTTTCTATTATTGGCCAGGTATGAGGGAAGATGTGAAGATATTTGTAGACGGATGTAAGATTTGTCAACATGCAAAAGGGAAGAGACAAAACACTGGTTTGTATCAGCCATTGCCTATTCCAGAAAGGCCTTGGGATGCAATTAGTATGGATTTTGTATTGGGATTACCTAGAACCCAGAAGGGAAGTGATTCTGTATTTGTCTTGGTCGATAGATTTTCTAAAATGGTGCATTTCATACCATTCCATAAAACAAATGATGCTACAGACATAGCCAATTTGTTTTTCAGAGAAGTTGTGAGATTACATGGATTGCCCAGAAGTATAGTTTCAGACAGGGACACTAAGTTTGTAGGACACTTTTGGAGGAATCTATGGAAGAGACTGGGAACTAACTTATCTTTTAGTTCAAAATATCACCCTCAGACAGACGGATAGACTGAAGTGGTGAACAGGAGTCTGAGGAATTTGTTAAGGAGTTTATTCACAGAACAAGGTCACCAGCGGGATGATATTCTAGCATAAACAAAATTTGCATTTAACAATTCAGTTAATAGGAGCACTAGGAAAAGTACATTTGAGATAGTATATGGAAGACAAACAATAGGGATTGCAGAATTGAGAGAGTTGAAACAAGATGAATTCAAGAGCACTGGAGCAGAAGATTTTGCTACAGAAATGCAAAGACTTCATGATCAAGTTAAGAGGCAGATACAAGATAGTAATCAAAAGTATAAGGACAAAGTTGATCAGAAAAGAAGGGAAGTTCAATTTGAAGTGGGAGATGAAGTCTTAGCTCATTTGAGGAAGGAAAGGTTTCTAGAGGAACATATAATAAGTTGAAGATAAAGAAGATAGGACCATGCAAGATCCTTAGAAAATTTGCAACAAATGCTTATGAGATTGAGTTGCCAGACAATGTTGGGATATCACCGATATTCAACGTTGCAAACTTGTATCCTTATAACAGAGATGACGCAGGAGAATTAGATGATCAGGAAGAGATTCAATGGGAAGAACAGATGCCTAGAGTAGAAAAACCTAAGATGGAGAAAATATTAGAACAGAGAGTTGGAAGGAAAACCCTGAATATTTGGTGAAGTGGAAATGTCACCCAGTGGAAGATTCAAGTTGGGTAACTGAACCTGATATTTTGAAGTATGGAAAAATAGTGCAAGAGCTCATGGACAAGAGTCCATGAATATTTTGGCCAGAGGAGTATGATGCAAGAGCATCGCTATCAAATCAAGAGAAGCAGATGTGGAAGCGAAATTGACACCTCAACACTTTGAAAGAACCAAACCAACTCTTAACCATCTTGGTAGCGGTGGGGAGATTTTTTTGAATTTCTCGTTAATTAAATTAGTTGTATGTAAAGTCGGGCCACCGTTTGAACTGACGGATCATTGTAAATATTTACACGACTGTAAAATATTACAGGTGTAGGATATTAGACCTTATTAGTCATTAGGTTGCATTTAATTACACTGAGTAGGTGACCGCTAGAGTAGAAGGTGATAGAACTTAGATAGGAGAAAGAAGAGCGAAGAAGGCTCTGGGTCCTTAGACAATTTTTTGATTTTTTATGTCTGTAAGAGATATCAGTTGTAATCATGTGTTTTTGGAATGAATATAACATCAACGAAATTATCCAATTGTACAATCTTGATATTGTTTTATAGTTTTATTGTTGTTATGAGTTTTGTGGATGTATGAGGTTCATGGTGAATGACTGAATTCATGAAGAATTGAATAAGTTTCAATTGTTTCTCTTCTGTAAGTTTATGCAAGGAGTGCATACTGAATGAAAAGAGTGCATGTGAGAGAGTCTTTTGACTCGAAGCTTAGAAGAGATAGCATGGAACTTTTGTATGCAAAGGGTGCATATTAAGCGCAAGGAGTGCGTATGTGAAGTCTTTGACTTAGAGAAAACGTTGGAAAAATAACTCGGGTTTTCTTGTGAGACAGTGAAAAGGTTAGTTGCAAGGAGTGTACAGGACTAGAAATCGACTAAGTGTCGAAGAAATCCCTTTGAGGAATTCAAAGTTTGAAGAAAGAACAAGTACGGAGGATTTAGTGGGAGAAATCCTTCAGGAGAAGAAATTTTGAAGACTGGACAAGATAAAGGGTTGAGATCCATCCAGGAGGAGCTGAACCATTTCAGAACGTTAGATCTTGGAGAAGTCACGCATTGGTTAGTCACGTAGATCTTTCAGAATTCAGGAATTAGAAGATTTGAAGTGAAGAGGAGTGAAAACCTTCAAAGCACGAAATCGCGAAGTAGATCTCGACTGTTGGTTGTGGGAGAGATAAGGACCGCCGATTACCCAGGGAGAATTCAGGATTCATGATTCGGGAGAAAGCGGTGAAGCCATTGTCAAAAAGGCCAAAACCTGAAGTTACGAAGTGGAATAAGGGTACGATCTAAGCCATTGATCGTTGGTTAAGGAGGACCGTTGATCTTTGCATGTGGAGACAATTCACGATTCAGGAAATCAGAAGTCAGAAAGAAGAAGGAAGCTAATTTCCAAAGTCACGAAATGTGAATCCCCGATATGCGAGGAAGGATTTGGATCATTGAGTCATGGGGGATCTTAGACCCTTCATCTAATGTGATTGAATTCAGGAGTTCGAGAGTTTGGAAGGTAGATATTCGGGTTGACTCATATACAAATACCCGATACACGGAGTCGTGAAGCACCTTTTGAATAAGTGTTTGGTCACAGCTAGAGGTCACATGTGGAAAGGGACTAGCGGAAAAAGACTAATGCCCATGAATTGAAAAGTGCTTAGGATGGAGCAGCGGATTTCATATGACCTGCATTAAAGGAATAGGAGGGGCCTAAGTAAACTATTCCAGAGGGAAAGTAAAAATCCGAAGAGCCATTTTTGCTCAGTCTTGAAAGATCCTAGACCGGGAGGTCGCGCAACCCTTGGTGAGAAGCGGGGTCTGCAACAATACTTATTCACTTCCAAAGTCATGGAATAAAATATCATCGAGATATTCGAAAGAGTCATAGGTCATCATGTTCTCTTCTTGATGTGCAGGAGGAATAGAGGTCTGGATGTCTTTATAAAAAGAAGGACAGGTATAAGCACTTCAACTTCATCAAATGTCTTTTTCAAATATTCAACATGAGAAAATTCATCGAGATCTTCTTGGTAACTTTCTGCATACATTTATTCATCCTCAAGGACTATTTCTTCGACAGATTTTTTAAATAACTCTTTTACACGATGCATCGGTTCCTCAACAGATCCATTAGCCGCCTTTTCCATTTCCATTTGTAAAATTTCCCTCCTCGAGGCATGACAAGTTCTGGATGAGGGTTCATCCCATGGTGCCATAATTTCATTCACTGAAAAGGAACCTCAATGGATTCGCCAAATGAGATCAAGGCTCATCAAAGGATGGAAAGGGGGAAACAAGGAAAGATGGGTTCTTGGAAGATGGAGTCACCAGATGAGCCTAAAAAAGAGCTCATCAAGGGTGGAAAGGGAAAATCATTCAACTGGAATCATTAGGAAAGCTAGGGGTAAAGGCTTTGGAAAGGAATCTTATCAAAGTGTCATTAGGGAATGAAAGGGGATTCAAAATCCTCCCCAACAACAGTGCCAAAATGTTATCGCACAAAATGTAGGTTGGGAAAAGCCCGACCCAATCCACTGGATGGCGGTAACGGTGGGATATTTTACCCACTGTCACCTCAGATAAACCCTCCCCTCACTTTGATGAAGGAAGAATCCAACACAAGGAGGAGTCTCAAGTGACTCTAGGGGGGAATGAAATGGAAAGTGAGAGTATGGAAGTGAAGCCCCTATAGGTGAATGAGAAAAAGCTTGATAATGAGTCTCGAGGATGGAGGATGATTTCCAAAACCTTGGGTACCTGCACTAGAGTGTTACACATGCCCGAGACAAGACAAATAACCAATATACAAGCCTAAATGTCAAAGGGACGAGCAAGTGAAGCTTGTTGTCCTAAATTAAAACAGTAACCATATATATATATATATATACCAACAATGGAATCAATCATTTATTGCAGAAATAACCATCAAAACCATCAAGTAATTATTGCATAATGAACCGTTGAACCAATAGATAACTTTCCAATACTTTAGCACAAGTTTTGGTGGAGAATCAGGGCTGCAAAAAGTTGTTTTCAAAGATTTTTTAGAGCAGCCAATATCAAGTATATAAACAATAGCATCTTGCCAACTATTTTCAGTTGTAAAAGAGTGAGAAATTGATCTTGAAAAAGAGAGTTTGCATCATCCCTTATGGTTGTAGCATAAGTTTGTAACAACATCAAGATATCCTTGACCAATCAAAATGCCCTAGTGGATCAAGCAAGCTTAAAGCACAAGGAAAAGTTTCCAACTTAGACAATTTCAATATCTCATGTTTTCACATGTCCCAATGCAATGATTTTGTTTTTCCAATGCAAAAATATTAGTGCCTTTAACTATTGGGCTATGGAGTCTCAAAAATTAAAGAGCTAGTCAAACTACTTCCTTGGGGGTGTAATCCCTTTTACTCCCCAAGGAAAGCTAAGCTAGCTACAAAAAATCCCTAGGAGGGTGTAAACCCTTTTACTCCTCCTAGGAAATCCTTATGAAACAAAGTATTTCAAGACAAATATAATGGACGTAGTGGAGTTGTATGCACTTATAGTCCCCAAAAGTTTAAGCAAATTAACCTTGAAACCAAGAAAAAAAGAAATAGCAACAAAGATTCCTTACCTAGTCCAAGAATTAACAAGATAAACCTCTTTTTAAATAAGAAAATCCACCATAGAGCAAGAAATAGACCTCCACTAGAGATATCACATCATCCATCCATCCATTAGCCAAATAAAAACCATTACAAGAGCAAGTGACAAGAGAGATATGTAAAAATGCTCAAGTAGGGCACAAATTTCAGCCAAGAATGTCTTCTCTAAAGTGAGAGAGCTGTGATAAAAATGAAATGAAATGATCTATATTTATACAAATCCTACTAAAAGTATTTGTCCATTTATCTTTAGGGTAAACCACAAAGTAAGGGGACAACAACCCTTACTTTGCCCATTTTACACAATAATAATATTTAATTCATAATTAGCACATGAAAGAAGCCCTAAAAGTAAGACGTCACCCTCCTAGGGAAACCTTTTGGCACCTTTTTGCAAGTCATTGGAGTAGAATATGGAAGTAGTTGAGCCCTCTAGGGCCTCCCTCTCAAGCGTTAGGTCTTCCTCCTCCTAGACTTAGGGTGATGTCAACCTCCTCAAAAGTGACATTTTAGCCTCAAGAGAAAATCATTAGGTTGGCTAAGGGATGGGTTATGTCCTCCATGGTACCTCCTCAGACCTCCAAAAGCTAGCATCATCATCCAGTGCATGGATCATGGTATCCATATTGTGGGCTTCAAGCCCCAAGGAAGCCCAAGCTAGGCTTGTTCTTCCAAAACTGTCCACCAACTAGGTCATGCAAATACAATGAACACGCCCTCCAAGGATATCAATTCAAATGCATCAAGATAAGTAAATAAAGGCAATAAAAGAGCCATATAATCATGTACATGAAAAACTACCTTATAAAAATAAACAAGTTCTCAAAGACCCTATGCAATTTTCCAAGTTTAGCTATGGGAAGGTTGACATAGTGACCTATTGGGTGAATCGTACCTCAAGTTTAGGAGTGTTTCCCAAGTGCCCCCCTCTCTAAGACATGTGGATAAAGTGACATGGATGGGGGAAAGACTCTTGGGCATGGGGTTCATTACATACAAAGGATCGTAGTATCTCATTTATGGGTGCCTTTATAGAGGGTGTGTTGCACCTTCGTTTTCAATGCAACCTTTTTCCAAGCCCAGTTATTGCCTTTTGTTTTTTTTTAAGATGTTTCCAAGTTGAAGCCAAGGTGGGGCTTCTACCTAAGCATGAAAAACAATGCCCACCTTGACTCTACCTTGGTCACATCATGCTTCCCCAAGTTCAATTCATGTGTGGGGATTCTACCTAAGCATGAAAAATAGTACCCACACATGCTCCACCTTAGTTGGCATTTTGTATTAGTTATTTTTTTACAGGATCTCATCAGTTTCTTATGAGAGACATTTCAATGTCCTCAGGATCCTTGGGCGAGCATCTAGAAGTTTCATAATAGGATTTTATCTTTTTCCATCTACAAGCCTCTGGGCCTTCAGCCCCTTCTTCCCATGAAATGAAGGACAATCCCTTCTTGGGTCAGTACACCCAAAAATCCAAAAAGGTAAGGAGATGAGGGGATGAAGTGTGGAAAGTGACAAGTATGGTCGGGAATGGCACGATGACTTGTCAAGAGGACCTCTCAATAGAAAACGTATCCCTAAGGTTGACCCACTTAGTAGGGTGTGTTATCCCTTATCCTAGGGATAACTAAGTTGATTATGTCTCGAGGCCCACGGGTCCTAGACATGGAGTACCGAGAGCCATATGACTTGAACTTGGCCCTGGACGACCCATCTTTTCTTTAGTGCCTCCTATTTATCAGTAGCAACAACATCCATTTCATTGGCCAGATTATGAAGTAACAATGGGTCTTGCTCCATGAGGTAATGAGTCTGGGTATCATGGTATGTGTCACTCTGCTTCTCAAAACATTTGAATATGTGCATTGAATTTTCTTTTGTTTCATGACGTTTTCTTGGAAATTATTCCCTTTAACTTGTCCATACCTGGGGGGGGATGACAGAGTGCCCTAGTAAGTTTGTTCCCTTAGGGATGAGTTTCCATTGGGTGGGTCGATGAAAGGTCATCGTCCATTCCTTCCATACTTTCCACTTTTCTATCATTATCTCTCTCATATTTCCCCTACATTGGTTCGGGCATTGGCTTTGCCAAGCTAGTAAGGGTTGTACCTTGCCTTGTGGGAATAATGGGATAAAGGCCGAGAGGGTAAAATTAGCTAGAAAAAGTTAAAATCCAAAATGAAACCTTGAGATGCTTCGCCCAAGGATTCCAAAGAAAGCAATAAAAGGCTTCTCAGCAAGAAAAGGGGACTCGTAAAATAAAATAAAACTCAATACCTAGTTTGTGGATAGGAGGTCTCATCATGAGCCGGCCTATTAGGTCAATGGGCATGTAGTGGTATGACACTGCCATCCATCTGGTCATCAAACCAGGGTATTGGCTCTTGGTGGCATAGCCAAGAGAAAGGGGGTCTCATCACAAGCCAACCTTCTCATTTCTGTGAAATGCTTATGGGTGACGCTGTCACCATTGGTCACCATGCCAAGATAGTGTCTTCCAACTATTCTCTTGAAAGAAAAAAGTAGTAAGAAAAAAAGTAAAAAGGAATTGAATGGGATAGGAAACAATGACATCCATGACAAGGTGCAACTCGCCCTCTACAGAGGCACCCATAAGTAAGACCTACATTTCCCTGTTATCACTGCACCCATTGCCCAAACATCCCCTACACCATCTCATGCATTTACATGACCTAGATTAGTTTTCACCTGGAAACACCCCACACCCGAGGAGGATTAGCCCAATAGGACATCTTAAGACCCTCTCCAAACCTAGCTTGTTAAATAGCATAACATCTTCGAGCATTTGTCTGGGTAAAAGGGGGTTTGATGCACATGTTTGGGTAGCTTGATTATTATATGTGATTGACATTTTTATGGTCCCTATGACTTATGTGCCCATGGAGGGCATACTTGTTGTTGTTGCAGGACCATGCTTGACAGATAGGTGCATATGGGGAGATGATTAATTTGGACCTCCATGGGGCTAAAATCCCACCAGATGGATGTTGCGACCCCAACCAGGGGTAGAGGGATACTCGAGACTTGCACCAGAGAAAAGGAAGGACGTTACACCAGAGACATTTTAGCAGGCCTAAACCTAGGGCAGTCTTGTCCTACCACCATGACGTTGGCCCTGGAAGGCCCCTGATGTCATCATATGGAGCCTTGATGTCATTCAGTTAGGCTTTTGGCATGAGGACGGCTTGGTTAGCACGTGTGGCAACTTTTGAGGCCTTTTGAGGCCTAACATTTCACTTTGGAGGCCTAGCATTCCAAGAAGGGGCCTAACATCACCCTATGAGGGGCATGACATCATCCCTAAAAGACACAATTAGGGTTTTTATTGTTAATTTTATGTAAAAGTGGATTTTGATGTAAACTGGCCATGTCAACCTTTTTTGACCTAAATTGTTATTAAAGGTCATGATTATTGTATAAATAAGTGAAAAATCTCTTATATTTTTCATCATCTTTCACTCACACTTGTGTGAGGTCTGAAATTCGACCTCTTTTAAGGCTTATTGGCTGAAATTAAGTGGTGCACAACTCTTGGAGGAGGCTTCTTTTGGTGTACTTTTGCATTTTCATGGTGGAAAGTCTTCAACTAGGGTTTGTGGCTAGATTATTCTTGATGAAGTAAGTAAAAATCTGCAATCCTTCTTTATTTTGAATGGTTATGGTGCATTTACTTGTTCATTTCTAAGATTATGAAATTTCTAGTGTGAAACCCTAGGAGAAACACACATGTTATTGTCCTTTTCTTTATAACTCTTCACCTACTTGATTTTGCTAGAGAACACCTCCTTTGAAGGATATACTAGAGCCCTACCTTTGTAGCACTCGAGTATCATTGCTTCATTAAGCTTCATACATTTATTTCAAGTTTGATCTAAAGAAGAAGGAAATTGCTAGGGCCTAGGGTTACCTACTTCCTAGCATTTTTTCCTTCTAGGGTTTTAGATATTAAGGCCTTAGGTTACTAACATCTCAATCATCTTCCCTTTTACTTTAGCTCATCTATTATCATTTTTTTCCCTCTAAGAAATGTCGCTGCAACATTGACTCCATTTACCCTAAAAGGAACTAGTTCATACCTTGGAAGTGATTGATTGATTAAAACAACTCTTAAACCATCTACCTTAAGACCTTTACTAACTATTTCTAACTTTAGATTAGACTAACCTACTAACTAATTTGTTGTTGTTGCAAAAGATTGCTACAACCATCTATAACATTAGTAAATTCATTTCAAAAGAAAGTTTTAAAGCTGATTATACATTGTCATCATTGCTTCTGACAATTACTATCACTTTGCCAAGTTTATGTTATCATTTCTAGTCATTTTTGAAGCTTTATTGAGGCATAATTGTGAAGCTATATATATGTGTTATAAATATTTTTGTTGCTTCATCTTTTATATCAGCTTGTTCTTTTGATCAAAAGTCTATGGTTTTCTGAAGCACTAACATCATATGGCACTTGCAAATAGTATTTTTCTTCTTGTCTTGTTCTGGGTAGGTACACTTAAATATTACTTTGCTTCATCTCATTAAAATCTTTGGAACTTTTGATCAGAGTGACCTGAGAGAGGGGTGGGACTTTCTTGATACTTTTTCCTTAGCCTTCTCAAACCCCCAGGTCACTGGGGACGTCTCCCCTAGGGTACTACTCCTAAATAGAAAGAGGTGTCTTGTTTAGGTGACAGTGATAGGACATCCTCCTTGTTATGCCAATTTCGTACCCACATGCCTTTGGCTTTGGGAAAGTACAAATTTCATCATAACAAGGTGCAATGTCAACCACCAAGGTGAAACAGGGCAAAGAGCATAATTTCCAAGCATATGTTACATAAGAAAAAGTAGTTTAAAATGTAACAGACTTAAATGCCTCAAATATTGAAATGATACTCACCATAATACCTGACATGTACCTCATGGAGTAAGACCCAATGTCTTTCGAAAGCCAGTTGATGTGGTGGATACCCTTATGATAAGCCTGGAACTGTGGTGGTGAGGTGGATCTCTGTCCGTTCAAGTGGACATTGTTGGTCAGGATGTATGATGAAAAACCCCACCCACTCTCTGGGGTTTGCGCGACCTCCTGATCTAGGATCGTTTGACTTCAAGAGTTGGATCAACTCGCAAGATCCGTCTGAGCCCTCAAAACCAATTACATAGTTCCTAAGTCCTTCTTACTGAATGAAAAATACACTTTTTGGGGGTCCCTGAGCACTAGCGAGTCCTTCAAGGGACCGTGGGCCAAAAACCGTGGGATAAACTTCAAATCCCAGGAAATTTCGGGACTTCGGAGCTCTCGGGTTTTGGGAATCTCACCAAGATGACACCCTATTCCTTCTGAACGTTGAAGTGAAGGAGCATTGGATAACAACTCCAATCAACAGTCCTCAACGCCCGCTTAAATCCACGATGAGGGATGACTTCAGAAATTCAGGCTTCGACGATTCTGTCCACTCTAACACAGTATGCTTCCGGAGAATCGAACTCTGAATCAGTAGACAGTTACAACATTTCCATAGATCAACGGTTGAAAATCCGCTTTGCTGCTTCGGTTTTTAGGTCTTTTGGAAGCACCACTTCAAGGATCTCCTAAGTACTGAATCTCTGGATATTGAGATCTACGGCCACGCGTCTCCCGTTTATCAATGGTGGGGATCTACTCCGCTCTTCGGGGCTTCGGGGGATTTTCAACCCTTCATAATCACGTCTCCTTTCTCATGGATGGCCGGTCTTCTGGACTCAACAATCCGCTAAAGCGTGTCCACTGAAATCAACGCTCTAGTTGAGTTTTGGACTTTGGAACTTCAGGGGTTCTGACTCCTGAGCCTCCTCGAATGAAATTTACTAAACTCACGAAATCTGAAGGACTTCCGATGGTAGCTCTCGTGCTACTTCTCCAGATCTAGCGGCTAGGAAAGACTTGGTTTCTCCATGAGTGGATCTCGTCCGCTCATCCTCCAAGCTAATAAAAATATTCCTTTTACAAAGGATCTTTGTCATTATCCCTCCTGAGCTTGACCAAGTAATAAATTTGAACCTCTGGCACCTGCCTTTGTGCTCCTTTGAACACTTTGCAACTTCAAACTTACAAATTTTTCTAAGTCACTCCTACACACCTCTGGTGCCTATTCACCTCAAAACTTTGGGGTTTCCTTGAGAACCTTTCGTGCACTCCTTTCTCTCCCTAGACTTAGACTCTTCAACACTCCAATTGAGTGCATGCCCAATGCACACCTTGCACGGGTTTGTTCCCAACTTTTCTCTCCACTGAGCGATTGTGCACTCCTTGCACTTGCCTCTGCAAAGTTTCACGCTACCTCTTCTGAGCTTCTGAGTCAGACTCGACTCGGCTTGCACACACTTTGTGGCCACTGTACACTCCTTGCACCAAAGCTCTCAGAAGAGAAACAATTGAAACTTATAGAAACATTAACAGTTCCTCTGTCTAACTAAGAAATGCATACATATGAGCATAATCAACCACAACAAGCAGATAACATAACATTTACTCAATGAACTCAGAAAGAAGTAACACCATGCATTTGGAATCAAACTTTTTTGCTTATATTCATTCAAAAGATTATGTACATGAGTTCAAGGAGCCTCAGCAACAACAAAATGGATTCAACAATAATAACCTCAACAACCCTCTTACATTCACATTCAATAGCATTAACAATGAGATTCAACAACAAAAATACAATTGTCTTCAACAACCTTATTTGGGCATAGTTTACATATATTTATACACGAGGAGCTTCTCGAGCCTTCCCTCCAGCCTACCTTAGTGCTATCCTATCACAATTAAAACATTCATCTACTAAGGCCTATTACAATGAATGAGCATTTACAAACTAGATAAGAGCTGATGCTCGGACTCTGTACAATCCTACAAATAATTAAGACGATGGCAATCTCTGGTGATCCTATACAATGGCTCAAGCCTCTAAAAATTAAAAGATCTTTAATTACAATGTTTCAAAAATTTAAGATGATGCGCCCTCCTTGGGATCAAAACCAACTTTAAATGTGCACATTGGGCGCTGAGTTGTCCTCCACTCAGCCTCCTACACTGATCACAATGCTCCTGCATCAATGTCTCTCGATACTCCATGTCTATAACCTAAGGGCCTCGAGACATCATTTCCTTAGTAATCCCTAAGAATTGAGGATTACAGGTCTATTCATAGATCTTCAAAACCTTTTAGAGGATAGAAGGATAACTATGTGCATGGCATTTAAATTCATAGAATTATACTCGCAAGTGATTTTTTTTCTCAAATTTGTATTTATCTGAAATTTCATCAAAAAATAATAAATGAAAATGAGTTTGAATGAAAATTATATTTAGAAAAAAGAAGAGAAGACATTGTTCACACATAGTACATATAAATACAATAGTATTGGCTTTAATATAAATTAATTATCTTAATCACACAATCTATTTGTTGAGAGAATCTCTCAATCACACACCTAAATAGGATCAAAGATAGTAGAGATAATCTCTACATTACAATGAGCAAACCACAATCTTAATAATATAATGAAGAATATCCCATATTAAACACATAACACAAGAATACGACATATTAAACACATAACACAACTAAGGATTAATTACTCCAACAATTATCCTATGCACCTAAAGCCAATCCACCAACAATTATCATATGTACCTAAAGCCAATCCAGATTAAAGTTTTCTTCTGCAACTTCCACCTTGACGCTACCGATGATCTTTGACCACTGACGCTGAATCTTATCATCACAGATGACACGCCCAAGAGACCTTATGCCCCCAGCCGACCTAGGAACTTGCTTCACCTTAGAACACTCCCTCATATCAAGTATTTTCAAACTAGATAACTGGCCCAATTCATCTGGTAGTCGTTCTATGCACTGACAGAGTGAAATATCGAGGACTTGTAGTTTCCCAAGTTTACAAACTGAATTTGGTAGTTTTTTTAACTTTAAGCAAGCGGACAATCTGAGCCTTTCCAGCGAGCTGAGATTTTCTATACCATCCAATAACTCCTCAAGCTGGTGGCAATTTGTGACAGACAACCGTTTAAGAGAAGCCATCTGATAAATACTAGCAGGCAGTTTCGTCAAATTGCTACAGTGATCAATAGTGAGCTCGAGAAGGCACGGGAATAAATTATGTAATGGGGTCATATTCTCAAAACCCTCACATAGAATCAAGGACAATTTCTGCAATTGTTCCCGGGGTTGACAGTATTCTTGGAGGAGGGGAACGGTAACTCCCTCTAACTGAACAACTTTCAACTGAGTCAATGAAGCCAACACTGATGTCCCTTTGAGTGCAGCACGCGTAGCATTGTGATTGAAAATGAAGAGAACCTCTAGTTTATGCATTGACTGCATGAATGGTGGAAGAAAATACTCATCCGCAGAAAAGTTTAAGATGAGAGCCTTGGCATTAGGAAAGTCCATCTCACACCAATCCTTCTCCTCCATCGAACCTTGAATGTACCAAATCAAGAAACAAATTATGTGCAGTTAGAATGTAAAAGTCAGGATGCTTTTGATCAAGTGAGAGAGTTCCAACATTAAAAACTAAACAAACAAACAAACAGTTAAGAAATGGTAGAAAAAAAAATATGCACCAAACCTGTGTTGAAAGAAACAATCTCAGCATCAAATTGACACTCTGCATGCTTTTTCCACATTTCGCGAGTAGAGTCATCTTTCTGAGGTATGATAAACCTTTTGCGTCCTTTAATTACAGGTTTTTGCTTGGTCAAATAGATAGCCAATTCTCGCAGTACATCATGCTGAATAAAGGAAAGATCGCAGTTGCTGGCATAAGAGTTCCACAGGGTACGCCTGAACCGAAGTCGCGACGTCAGATGAAAAAAATGATCTATTCAATGCTCAACAAAAGATCCATTATTTCCTCGTATTTAATAGTGTAATAGGCAGTCAGTGACTAGCTTTATTGATATATCGATTTCGTAGTTAGGCTTGAAATCAATATATCCAACTCATTTAGGAATGAACTCCTTTGTCATAAACCAGTAAAATTCCCAATAGAAGTTAATCAAGGAGAAGCAATGAGACAACAAATGCGTGAGTGACTTACTTTTGATTGTTCACCAATTTCACAAGATTTCGACTCGCAAGTTCCATTAAGATTGTGTAAGCCTCTGGCCAACTCAACTCATGAACATAAACCCACAAATCTAACAATGGATCAGCGGATAATTTTCTGGCCTCCGGAAATATTCCCATGTCCAAAAAGCATTCTTGGACATCTTCTTTCAAGATATCTATGCTTGTTGCCAAGCATCCCAGAAGCTCCTCTTCGTGATACTCAGATATCGGTTGTCCTTGAGAAAGCTTGTCCTTCGCAGTAATCCATGCTTCAGGGGGCTGATCATATAGAGACTTTCCAATCACCTGAAGTGCAAGCGGTAATCCTTTGCATTTGTGTATTACCTGTAATTGAAGTGTTTCCAATAGGTCAGCAACCCTAACATCCTAACCTCAACAGAAAGTAATCTTCAATTCCAAACATGGTTCATTGTCACTGTACCATCCTAAGATCAACTATCATTGTGTATTGCATATGTACTGATTTCAAGTAGAAGAACAAGTACCTCCATGACTAGGTTGGCATCTTCTTTTTCTGGAATGGATTCCTGGCCAAATGCTGAAACGCAGAAAAGGGGCACAGCATGTGAAACTTCCAACAACTGTTTTTTATATAGCCACTCATGATTAACAATTCCGTTGCATCTAGTTGTAATGAGAAATGTGTACCCTTCTCTTTTAAACGTTAGTTTCTCAAGGTCAGATTTATTCCAGACATCATCCAGCACCACCAAAGTTGGCTGAGGTTCCATTTCACAAAGTTTTCCCTGCAATTGAATACGTGCATCGTCGATGCTTAAAAAATTAGGCTTTCCCCCGCCAACAATATTGACCCACATGCGGCCCAGAAGTTCCAGGATATTTGGGGACTTTGAAACTGTTGCAAAAACTATCCTCTTTTTAAAACGACCTGTAAACCAAGAATAGAAACATATAAACATAATCAGTGGAAATGATTTTGTAGAGCATTTAAATGCCTTTCATCGAGATAGTAAACGTGGCATAACAATACAGGTGTGATGTAACATGTATTGGAGCAGGGAAACTTTAGAGAATGATTCCTTATTCAGCAAGAACATCTAAAATGACAAACAGGGTTAAATAAGTGCAACACTACTCACTTCTCCCCAACAGAAAGGTTGAAGATTGGATCCCATTTCTTTTTTTTCCTTTTCTTTTGGATATTGAGTTGGGTACTGTCAAGACTCAATCGGCTCAATAGACATCCTTGTTTGTGTTGAGATTTGGGTACCTTGGAAAGTGGTCTCCATGTGCTTATGAGTCTCTAAGCATAAAGGGGAAGACTATTACTCTTGTACTTTACTTTATGATTCTAATTTCACTTTGACTTAGGAGATTTAAGTCAAAAGTGAAATATGTCACTTAAGCATTAAAGTGACAATTAATTCACAATGTGGGTGAATTAATAGACATAAAGCAACTAAGGAAAGTCGGTTTTCTTAGTGAGATTTTTGGATGAGATTTCACCCATTGATTAGACTTGGCTAGATTGGATCTAGGTCATTGATCTTTTAGGGCTTGGCGAAAGGAGGCTAAAGTGAGGTTAAAGTGCATTTTGAGATTCATTATTCACTTGTGAGTTTTGGAGAAGAGGAGGGGCGCATTTCTCAAGGAGAGGAGGGTGCACTTGATGAGGGTTTGAGTAGAAACCCTTGAGAGCTTGAGGAGGAAGCTCTTGTTGGCTTGAACTTGCATGGAGAGGTTATCCATGGAGGTTTAGCTTCTATTCCTTGGAGGGCACATGCTACATGGAGGAGGGGCACATTTACTAGAGGAGGCGCACATTTTCCTTGTTGTGCTCACTTGGAGAGGAAGAGAGGGAG
Source organism: Picea abies (assembly GCA_900067695.1). Lineage (NCBI taxonomy): Eukaryota > Viridiplantae > Streptophyta > Pinopsida > Pinales > Pinaceae > Picea > Picea abies. The sequence continues at coordinate 18,983 of CBVK0101486984.1, forward strand.
CCTTGAGATGAGGTCAGTTGCATTGGGAGAGGAGAGCTTGGGTGCATGCTTCCATGGAGAGAGGCATCCAGCTTAGGCCTCAATTATTTGATGGTGATCACATCTGCTAGGAGGAGGGCGCACCATAAGATTGGATGCACAACTACCTGGTAGTAGTTTCACTTGGAGAAAGTAAGTTCTGACCATTTCAGTGGAGAGGTAGCACATGAGAGCACATTCATGTGGATGGATTTCTTCATTGGGTCAAAGAGGAAGGAGAGTGCTTCACTTCAATGTAAAGAGCAATAAAGGAAGAGGGCGCACCTGAGTTTGGGCACATCTCTCTTTGGATCTTGTGGAAAGGCTTGTGAGGAGCTTGTTATGTATACAAGTTCATTTGTATTGTATTACTTGTTGTATCTCATGCTTTGATCATCATTATATAGACATATATCCCAAACTGGTTTTCCACGAGGGGGTTTTATCTAGGGTCATGTTAACTGAAAATACCTGTGTCAAATTTATGCATGTTTAGAAGTGTAGATCAACATTTTAAAGTTAAAATATCTAGAGGTAGTGTTATATGTTTTAAGTTATATTGCATGTGCTAACATTGAGTAAAGAAAACATTTTCAAGGGCACTTTAAAAGAGAACTTAACCATAAAAATATTGAGCAGAAAGTTGGGTGACTGTTTGTTGTCCTAAAATAGCAAGAGAAGACAGCCACACAGTTGAAACTTAGAGCCATACTAAGGTCAAGGACAGACCTTAGGTAGGAACCTCATAGGATCTCGAAAAATCTACATGGTATCAGAGCCAAAGGTGGCTTAGACTTGTTGATTTTGGAGCACTTGGGTGAGCAGTTTTGTGAGTTTTAATATCATATTTGTTGGTTGTTTTGGACAACAAGTTTTCAGTCCAAAACAGTGGGTAAAACTTCAAATTTGAAGGTACCTCACATTAAGTGCCAATTGAACACCTTAGGGCAGATTTTGGACAACTAGTTGACAGTGTTTGTGGACAGTTGTGGGAGGATTTGTTGGGTTGATTTTTGACACTTGTGGACAACCTCTTTTCACACCTGTGTGGACAGGAGTGAGGCTGTAGAGTACGACCTATTTTCACACCTACTAATTAGGAGTGAGGTCGGGGTTTTGCTTGCCTCTTTTCACACCTGTGTTGACAGGAGTGAGGTAGCGTTCCTCTGCATTTGGAGCATCAGAGTGAGAGCAGTGTGACAGACATGTCAGTATCTCAGATGCGTGTGGAGGACAGGCTAGCCGAGGCTAGCAATTGGTCGCCTTGGAAGGCGAGGATGGTCTTTGTCTTAGAGGACCTCGAGCTATGGGACATAGTCGAGGCAGTTGTTCCTCCCATTCTTGTCACTGCTCTCGTCTTGGTGGAAAAGTTCAGGAGGAGGAACAACAAGGCAAGGAGGATCATTTGTGATGTTGTGAGAGATCACATTATTCCCCACTTGACTGGGAAGACTTGTGCATACGAGATGTGGGCGTCTCTGTGCAAGTTGAATGAGAGCTCTAATTAGAACCAAAAGTTGGTTCTTCATGATCGACTGAGGAGCATTCGCATGCTCGAGGATGAGTCGGTTACTTTATTCCTTGGTAGATACACCGAGATCATAGACGAGCTTGGAGTCGTCGGAGAGGTGGTGAACTCTAACTCTTTGTTGAGGACAACTATGAATAACTTCACCAAACCTTGGGGTCCATTCGTATGCAGCATTGTTGCCAAGGAGGTTATGCCTACAAGGGAGAGGATGTGGGATGACTTCGTCTAGGAGGAGATTAGGCTTGCAGCCGAAGCTTTTGGACAACAACACCAGCAACAACAATCAGTTCCGAGTGATAAAGATCTTTCTCTTTGGACAAAGGGAAAGAAGAAGACCGACCATGGAGGTCGACGGGGTCCCAAGTTTGGGGCCCCACCACAAGGAGGAGAAATCAGCAGCAACAGTGTTCAGAAGAGAGGTATGAGCAAAGTGAGATGCTTTTCTTGTGGTGAGATGGGTCACTATGCAGGACAATGTCCCAAGAAGAAGAACAAGCAACAGGGTGTGTCAGCAGTGACAACAAAGGAGATAGAGTTCAAGGAGAAGTTTGCGAGAGAGTGTGCATTCATGACTACTTTATCTGCTATTACACCATCCAGCCTTAGTTGGCGAGACAAAGTTGATGAGGACTGACTGACTCACATCAGTGATTCAGAGGGAGAGCAGACTCAGTGTCCCTGGACATCTTCAGAGTAGGTGACTGGTCCACCCATGATAGCTACAGTGTCAGAGCAGCCGAGTAGACAGGGAGGAGTAGCAGGGCACCACGGAGGCTTGAGCCTCATTTAGCTTTTGAGACGGATAGATCAAGTTCTGGATCCACTTCAGGTGGAAGTGACTAGGCAAGAGGCCAAGTTGATGACTCTTGGTGAGAGACCAAGAGGGGGTGACTCTTGGTGAGAGGCCAAGAGTAGATGGAAATCCTTGGTGGGAAACCAAGGTGGAGATCTTTGGTGTGATGTCGAGATCTAGGTGATCTTGGATAGATGGAGAGTCAGTGCCATTTATAGATCATGCAGATTGAGTAGATCCGTGACAGATTCCACTTTCAGTGATCAGGGTATAGCCATACTCACCGAGCATATGCCAGGAGGAAACCATGTCCTCTTCAGGGACGAGAATGGTGGTGAGGAGCACTTTCCTCAGTAAGAGGGAGTGTTGAGATTTGGGTACCTTGAAGAGTGGTCCCCATGTGCTTATGAGTTTCTAAGCACAAAGGGGGAAGACTATTACCCTTGTACTTTACTTTATGATTCTAATTTCACTTTGACTTAGGAGATTTAAGTCAAAAGTAAAATATGTCACTTAAGCATTAAAGTGACAATTAATTCAC
>CBVK0101486992.1:0-15056 GCA_900067695.1 Picea abies
ATATATATATATATATATATATGTATATGTATGTATGTATTACATTTCTAGGCACTCTAGCCCCTTTGCAGCTTTACCAACTAACCATCCTAAGTCACAATTACATCATACATTCTAGTTCATAGGGATTAAAACCTGGAGTGTTACACATGTGGCACCACCAATGGGTGACATGTGTCCCTCCCATGTCACGACACATGTGTCAATATTCAAATTACACGTACCACCAGGAAGAAGATATTGGAAGTTTCTCAATTAAATGCAACCACGAAAAATCTCTAAATCCCAACATTTGAGGATTATGAGATGGTTTAATTAGGATAATATCAGATCAAGGGATGGTTAATTATGTTATCTCCCAAGGTTAAAAATCTATGAGATCAACAACCAAGATATTTCACACTTAAATCTAACAGTCATCAAGGCTCCTCTCAGAAATCTAGTGTGGTAGCGGATTAATAGATTGGACGATGGAGATTTATTGTTACCATCAACGGATCGATGAGTCACGTCACAATGGGTTTTGGGCCGTAGTGAGACTTGATAAGTTGGGTAATGAAATATGTCACGATTCTTATGCCATGATACATCGAGATGACGTAATCAACCCCGTGAATACTCCCTACATGACTTGGAATGTGACAAGTGTCATCCTCATAGCCTTGACTCTAACTACCTCCTCAACTTCACATATAGATCAACGATGGTAAATCCATTGATCTACCCCAATCAATGGCTATAACTCAATGGGTTGTCTAGTGGTCTATGTGCTATAGGTATGAACTAACTGAGAGGGGGGGGGTGAATCAGTTAGTGTAGATTCCACTTCCATATTTTATTTGATGGCTCTACTCCACCTTCTATAGAGAACATCAATGTCCCACATCATGAGCTAGTTATGATTACCAGCGTCTAGCCTGCATATTCTACAATGGTAATTTTCCTTCCAGATTCAGCGTTGACCCTTTCCCACTGTGTGGTTGGATATTCTTATTTGGATCCACATGATAGGTGTCAGTATTGGGAGCATCATTTTCAGTTGGTTATTGGGTGTCAATATCTTCTATGTGGAGTTCACAAGAGCACTTGGAAATGGGACCCTAGTTTATAATGGTGGTTGGACTACTTCAGCATGGTGGCTTTGATTTCTTAATGGGACCCTCGTTCTCTAGTCTTCATCACTATGGTTCACACTTATCCATGGGACCCTGGTTTTCTAGTCTACTTCAGCACTATGGTCCACACTTATCCATGGGACCCTGGTATATGGTTTTACATCAAACATTGAGGAAAATGCTTTCATAAGGGGGATGAAATGTTAGGTAGCTAGAGAGATAGTGGGGGGGGTAGAGGGCCCATACTGATAATAGTGGAGGCCATTTAATATAAGGTGGAGTAGGTCCACTATATTATTAAATAAGGCCCACTATGGTAGTTAGATATAATAAATGGGTAGTTAGATATAATAAATGTAAGAGGAATTCTTAGAAGGTTCTACTTCTAGAAGATTCCTCCTCTATAATTTTCTTAGGTGATGGTAGCACTATATAAAGGGGTTCAAGCAATGTAAGAGGATATGAAGAGAATTATTGTATTTGGAACAATATCTCAATAGGAGGATGCCCCCTCGAAGAGGCAAGTGAACAAGAGAGGATCCCTTACATAATAGGATCCATTATACGGTGTTACCCTACCTCAAGGGTTTGATAGTAATAAAGGAGATTTTGCATATTGTTCCTGTATATATGTTGTGGTTCTTTTGTATTCAGTCTTTGTCTCTTAACAATCGTTGATCTACATGGTGTGCATGTGGATCCAGCCAAGATCTAGGTCATATGTGAGTGGCCAACCCCAACCACACTCACTAAGCTTCGCAGCTTCTTAGGCCTTGCCAATTTCTATCGCAGGTTCGTGTTGAGATTATCCCATATTGCATGGGCCCTCAGCCAGGTAACCATAGGTGGTGGTAAGGAAAAATTTGTGTGGGGTCTATCCCAAAAACAAGCGTTCAGTTATTTGAAGAAACGCTTGTGCTTAGAACCAGTACTTTCATTACCGAACCTGCAACAACCCTTTGAGATCTAGAAAGATGCTTTAGACTATGTTGCGGGCACAATCCTCACTCAACATGGCCACCCCGTTGCCTATCATAGTGAGACACTATCAGATGTCCTCCGTAAGTACCCTACTTATGACAAAGAAATGTACTCCATTGTGAAAGCATGTCACAAGTGGAGGCATTACATTCTTGGGAAGGAGACAATCATCCACACTATTAATAATCCATTGCAGTTCATGCAAACATAGGGGAAATTGCAAAATGACTGCCATCAGAGGTGGTCCACATACTTGCAGCAGTTCCACCTCAACATCTAGTATAAAATAGAAAGTACCAACTGAGTCAATGATTGCCTCATCCGACCTCCAGTCACAACACTCACCACAATGCTAGACTCTTATGGCCATGAGACCTCTGGATGGCCCCACCTCTATGAGACAGACTGTGACTTCTCCACCACCTACCAAATGTTGGGCGCAAACTCATTTGTCGCTAATTTCCATCTTCAAGATGGGTTGTTGTGCCATCTAGGCCATCTTTGCATTCCATCAAGTGATCGAGTGAAGATGATTTGGGAAGCCCACTACAATCGGGTGGAATGACACTTCGACATCAAAAAGGCAGTGGAAGTTCTACAGAAACATTTCTATTAGACAAAACTTCGACAATATGTCAACAAGTATATTAGGTCTTGAACTATCTGCACAATTTCCAAACCGACCACTAAGAGATAGGGCATGTACAACCCTCTGCCTACTCCTGAAAAGTCATGGGAATCCATCTCAATGGACTACATGTTGAGCCTTCCATCCACTAAGAGGGGAAATGACTATGTTTTTATGGTTATTGATCACTTTTTCAAGATGGCGATTATGGTCGCCTCCAAGAAGAGAATCACAGCAAAGGCCACTACCAATCTCTTCTTTGAACCAGTCTGGGTACATTTTGGACACCCACAAACCATTGTCTCATATTAGTATAGTTCGTTCCTCAACACATTTTGGTCGAGCCTCTGGTCATTGCTAGAGACTAAGCTCACCAAATCCACTTCCTTCCACCCCCAGATAGATGGTCAGACCAAGGTTGTCCATCGAATGATCGTGCATATCCTACGCATGTACAATTTCAAGCACCCACGCACATGGGATAAGAGTCTTCCCATGTTCAACATAGCTACAACCAAGTCATACATAACTCAACCATACATACCCCCTTTCAGGTGGGGTTGGGATTCCAACGACTGGGTCCCATGGATGTTCGAATACCCCTTGCGGCCACCCCGACCGACTCGTCACCTACTCCAATTGAAGTTGACAAAGCCACCCGGTTCATTGAGTGGATCTAGCACATCCACCAATAGGTTCAGGATATTTTAAAGAAGTCTAATGCCAAGTACAAGCAACGCCATGATCAACATCAGGTGCCACATACAAGTACAAGCAACGCCATGATCAACATCAGGTGCCACATAAGTTTAAGGTGGGAGACAAAGTTTGGTTGCACTTGCATAAAGAATGCCTTATACAGCCCCATTAGAAGCTTACAATATGGACATTACACCATCACCAAGTCTGTGAGTGATAATTATTTTGAGCTCAATATTCCCCCTTTCCTTGGCCTACACCCAGTGTTCAACGTGGATCTCCTTCGGCCATATTTCCCACCATTATTGGACAGCTTAGAGATAGCAGAACAATTGACAACAACAGAGCTCAACACTGGCTGCATGCAACATGAATCCAATGATCATATTGTGGACACACATGTCAAGGGCACTCACCAGCAAAGGATCCATCTTTATCGAGTTGTCAAAGCAGGGAAGCTCCTGCACAAGGCAAGTGGCTCACCCGGGGCCAAATTCAACAGAAATTTCCTCATCTGATGGGGGAACTCAATGCAATGGATACCATTTCTTCCTAAGGGGGAGGATTGATCCATATGGATGTTGGTGGCCTCCCACCTATTCCAACTATCTCATTTTGCCAGTTTTCCAGTTCGATAGTTTTTTCCTAGTTTTCGGGTCCCTAACTTCCGGGGCCATTTTGAGGCCCTAAACAATAGTCTTAGGGCTCTCCACAGTCAACATGTGTATTCCTCGGATAGACCTTTCCAATGGGCTATCGTGCGCCTAAAAGTAATATCGTATGCAAAATTTATGACCCCAGTAAGTTGATGTACTAACTTACCCAAACGGGGCCCACATGACTTTTGGTGCTTCATATCCTAGGGTTAGGTTTTTAGATGTCTAGGGTTTTTGAAATTCCTGTTTGTTGTAAAAAGGCCTTGAGAGCCTCATTGTAATCATCTTCTGTTGAATGAGTGCAACCGTCACATCTCTTCTCAAAGATAAGCTGCCACCATTCGAGCAAGCTTGTTTTCATCTTCATTTTACATTTTCAGCTTATTTCCTTATTGAATAGAAACTCATTTTACTGTATATCTATTATTCTATGTGAAACATATTTTGACAATAATCTGTATTCATTTCATTCTTCTCATAAAATCTGGATCCAATAACTTGGCAATCCATTCATGTAGATGGAAGGAGGTCACATTGCCACTGGGAGGCATGAAACTCTATGTGGATGTATGAGGGAGGATTCACGTCTCATCGAGAGCTAGGATATTAATGACCCCTATCTCCTGGAGTGTGTCAGGTTATGTAAACCTTGAGATGTTTTTGGATAGGAAACTATGCTAAGGCATCCATAAGATTGTTTGATTTGTTCTATATATATATATATTTTTTCCTAAAATAATGTGTTTTGTTGTTAATTTAGGTCTATATCTTTAGTCTTTAAATATTTAAAGATTTAGTATTGGAAGGAAATCATTCTATATTCCAGACAATTAATACTTTAGAAAATGAAAGAAGAATGTAGAGAAAACAAATTGAAAGTTAATGTAATGTACATTCTGATAAATATTACTTAATTTTCATGAAGAAGGAGTGATGTTTATGTATCTTTCAACCGTAATATAGTTTGAACACAAAGAATACTTCTTTTTAATTCAAAAAGGAATAATGAATATAAGTGCATGTCTTCTTTTATACTTAGTATATTTGAAGAAATATGAAACTTTTAATGATACCTTTGTAACATTATGATGGTAGTTGTTGTACTAAGTCATCACAATCATGGAAATAGATACATCTAAGAAGAAATTAAGAGCATGGAAATAACAAGAGGAGAGAGAAATTACATAATTTGAAACATAAAAGTTTGAGTCTTCAAAAACTTGTAGAGATTTTTTATTAAAACTTAAGCTCGGGCTGAAAATCTCTTTTTACATTGAGTTCTCATGAGAATTTATACAAGATAGCTCGAAACTAAAAATGGTTATTTGATCCTATTTCTTATAAAATTGAGATACAATTTTTTTTTGACTCCCTAGAAATAGGACAACTGGAGAAGTCAATTCCTAATTTTCTTCTTCTTTGATGAGTCACCCTGCCAATGGCTGGAGGAGAAGATTCCAAGTTGCATATGAAGGGTAACTGGAAGATTTTATCTGTCTGAATGCAATATCCAATTTAGTGTATCTTTCATATGTAGGGGCATGTGAGAATAGGTTCTTTGTCTACCATAAAAGATAGAAGTCATCTATGAGTAGGTCAACAATGGTTTGAACTCTTAGAGTATTGGTCATATTCTAAAACTTATCATCTTTTTCTCTGGAAACAAACAAAATTTTTCTGTAGTTTTCATATGACAATAACTTACCATATTTATCCCAGGCTGAAGGTAACCCCATTTTCATTAAATTCTCAAATTTGTTGGAAAAATATTCCACATTCCTTTCTAGTGCTATGCATTCATTCTGAGCTTATTGTATCAAATTTCTCTTTGTGAAAATTCTTTCAGTTTCCATCACCAATGTTGCTCTGTCATTAACACATTTCCTCAACAATATTTCTCTAGAATTGGAATTCAAGAAATTTATGATTTGAGTGACAACTTGTGGTCTTGTTCCTAATTCATGAAATGATTTCTGGGTTACATCATCTGCTTCATCTACCAACAACATTTCATCATATATTACTTTGAAATAATCCCAAAGTATGGCTACTTCACTGATAATTTCATCCCAGATGCGGTGTTTGGCTCCAACCAAATATGGTTTACCTGGCAGTTTGGTCTTCATCCGTTCCATATCAGTTAACATCATAGCCTTTAGTATTTGATATTCTACAATAATTTTGTCTTTGTCTTTGTCTTTGATTTCTTCTTTCTGCTCTGAGATTGTTTTCTTTAAGCTCTCAATTTCAACACTTTTCATATTCAGATATGTTAATTCCCTTGATAGTCCAGCTGTTGGATCTAATGTCTTTGTTGCTTGAAGAGAAGAATACCCTCCTTTTAAAATTTCAATATATTTTTCATACATTTCCATCTGCTCTCCCATCTCTACCATTTTCTTCACAAGATGATCTCTTTCTGCTTGGATTTCCTGTAGTTCTGGAGTCTATACATGGTCAATTCCTAGAATTTTAAGATTTTGTTTAAGAACTTGGATTTATTTTTCCATTATTTTCATCAGTGATTGAATGGGTGCCTCATATTTTGAATTAGCTCCAAGTTCTATTATCCATTGTTCTAGTTCTTCCACTTTTATTTGTCTAGTCTTGGTAGCCAAATTTTCATTATTTAATTAAGTCCCAAGCTTATCATTTATAGCTTGGAGTTTTTTTATTCCAATATTAGCTATCATGGCATATTTGTTTGTCATTTATGCAGTTTGTCTATGCAATTCAACTTTATCCAAAGGTGAACATTATTTAGATCAACATATATGTTTGTTACTTTTTTCTGATCCTTTGGATCTATGACTTATATATTCAGTCTTCCTTTCTCATAATCTGCAACTGAGATGATTCTGGTCGGATATGCATCATGGTCATAGAATTTAGGAAGCATACTCTTCTTGATGCTTGAACATGCCTTTATAATTTCCATGAATTGTTGAACTTGGTCTAATTTCTTTGATTGCTCATTGGTCTCTGAATCTGTTTCAATTTGACCTACCACACATTTGAACTTTTCTGAAGATATCGCCTTTATAGTCACAACAAGACCCTTTTTATTTGGGATTATTTCTTCAGGAAACTCTATTTCTCCTTCCTCTTTAATTTCTTCTAATTTATGCTTTTTAGCTGATTTTTATTCCCCTGTTTCTGAATTCTTTAAAGCAAACTATGATTTTTTCCTTTTGTATGTCTTATCAAACTGCTGTGGCATTTGTGTGATTTGAGACTTTGTTGACTGATCAGATGCTTAACCATAAACATGTAGAATATTCTACACATCTTGCCAACTTTCTTGATTTTCCAATAGTTCCAGATTATCTTTTTGATAATGTTCATAAGGACTCTGCCCATGTGAAATTCTTTTTGATGAAATTATGCTATGATGATCATAATTCCATGGTTCTCCCTATTGTAATCCTAGAGAAGAAAACATATTTGTTTTCACCTCCAATGTTGATATGGAATTGACATTGAACTGACCTACTTCATTCTTCAATTTAAAAGTTACCTTATATTTATTTGGCACAAAGTGAATTTCATCAGAGTTCAATCTTTTCCTAACATATTCAAGAGAAAAAATTCTAGGAGTCTTGAAAACATACAAGTGAAATGGAGAATTTTGATAGCCATAAACTCTGATTTTAGTATAATGTTCAAAGACATACCATTGCCCACTCTTTTGTCCTAGATTAACTATAATACTTTTTTTCACTTAGGAAATATTCTAGGAGGAACCTGATTGTGTATGATTTGGTAAGATTTAGATGTAAAGTAATACACATATTGTGAAAATTCAACATTCAAAGATTTCTTCATAATCACAAAAGTACAGTGAGTAAATACAGTTGGGTTACCAACATAATATTCAATATTTAACCCTAGATGCATAAAATGAAGTACTTGTGTGAACATAAACAGGTGAACCAGGGAAGAATGACACTTAAAGCTTCTGAGATATTCAAATTCAGATAGTTTGTAGTGGATTTGATCTGCTAGAAATTAGGCATAATTAAATTTAGTGATGGGTTTGGCTGTGATATGGCAGATCGAAACCATGATCCCCAACACAAACTCATCAACTGTCAAGTCATTATTTTTCCCCAATATCATAGAAATCATTCAAATAATTTTCTAAGAAGTCTTAGGAAAGAGATTTGATTGAATAACAACGTTATCACCCAAAACTTCAATATCTGTACAGAGATATCGTTGTAGCAAAGAAACGATATCTTTTGATTTCAGTTCTCTGAAATATTTGGTTGCTACTAGTTCGTTTATTGGCTCTCTATCAGGATTCAATGGCCATTTTATCATCTCATTACTAGTCTGAGTGTTTAATTCAATGAGAATAATCCCAACTATGGAAATAATGAATCTCTTAGATGGGACATAATTTTCAGTGCACCACACTACAAATTCCGGAAAATGGTAAACCCGAGGTACTATGAATTTGGTGAGGTCGGATTCCCATGCATAATAATAATTGACCAAATCCCCAAAACCCTAGTTTTCCTATTGGTATAACACAGAGGGATCGAATGAAAAGACAAGATTTAAAACATATTTATCTTTGTTGACAATATCTTCCTCTATGGGGTTCACATTTGTATTACTTTCTGTAGGCTGAGATGTCTGCATTTTGAAAATGACAACAAAAAGAATAAGAATGATTTAAATTTACCTGTGGAGGATGATGACTAAGACAGGTATCTGACTAGAGTAATAGTGGTGAATATTGCAGGAATTGCTAATTGGGCACTCAAACTCTTCTAATAAAAAATAAACAAACATTTTATCTTTTCACATTTTTACCTCCGAAATGTATGTGTCATTTTGTAATTGGCGGAAAATTAATTGAAATAATAATAAGTTTAAATTTTACCTTTTTCCACCAACTGATGTGATAGTAGACACATTTTGACCCCATGTTGATTGCGGGGGGGGGGTGGGTTGGGTGTGGTTAGATGGGTGTGGTTAGACTAACCACATATCTCAGGGGCTGCAATCGACGGATGGGTGCCACGTCAAAAGGAGGTTAACTATGTCATATTTTTAAGTACACCCCCCCCCTTTGTGTTAAACATCGAGCATGCAGGGGGGGCACAATCCATTAGATCATTGAACTAGAGATCCTAGAGCACGATGTAATATGCACGAAATAAATGCTTTTTAGTATTAAAAAACTATAATAAAGAAAATACAAAGGCTTATTCTTAAGATTTTAAACAAAATCTAAATTTTATAAATCTTAAATGTATTTTTAAACTATATAATAAAGGTTTAGAAATAAACCTTCATTTTGTTAACAATAAAATAAAACTATTCTAAAAATCCCATGAAAGATAAACTTCATTGCATTTATTTGAATTTAAACTAATTTATTTTTATTTTTTTAAATTGTTTTATATATTTTTATTTATTTTTGCAAGACTTAAATGTTTTTAATATCCCTAACTTATAAGTCATAGAATTTGGACTATGTTACAACATCTGACTCCATCTGAGAATTGTGTCTCCCTGTGGGACACTAAAGAACATGCAAACCAAGTTATTTTTATTGGCTCATGGAGTTATTATTCTACATTAAACTAATGAGATAGTCCTAGTGAATGGTGTTTTCTCCATGAAATCGCAAAAAATGTTTCTTCTCACTTATAAGATTAATATGTGATTGAAGAAAGTGAATCAAGAATTTCATAATTCAAAATGTTTATATAGAATATGACCAAAAAATTTAAAAATGATTTCACTCATCCAACTTTACTCTGACACTGTTTATGGTAATATAAATCTAAATTTTGGCTCAAGAGTCAAATTGGTAATTAGTGTTTTTTGCTTCAAGGCCTTAATATTTCAAAGAGTATTTAGGTCTGAACATAGTTTTTTTTAAGAAAACTAATTTTAATTGAGTATTATAGTAAAGATACTCATTGACATTCCTCCTCATTCTCATGGTTGAGTATTATAGTAAAGATACTCATTGACATTCCTCCTCATTCTCATGGTGTTGCTACACTGCCAAAAAGAGTCCATAGCCTATGGTGTAGCCACCCTAACATCACAGATATTTCTTAACTTCCATCAAGCATCCATAGCCCCGGTGAAGATACCTACATTTCCCACTTGAATTTCCTTTCACCAACTCTTTAAATTTGTTTGACATTTTATAGGATATGGAGGCAATCAATATGCTTTTTGACATTTAAGGGATGATGTTTGTTAATCAAGAACGAGTCAGATATTCTTGAGTTATAAAGTATACTCACAATTTTTTCATTTCCTTAGAGTTAGATCTATCCTTTCCAAAATAAATTATTTTAGTAATATACCTTGACTAAAACAACAAACTACAAGTTTGACTCTAAATCCTTTACTTAGAAAAAAATTACCTAAAACATACATTTTCAACTTTAGTGAGTTTATTAACATATTCTCCTTTCTAATTTTTAGTTAACATATCAAAATCCTACTCAGTGGTTTAAGACCGTTTGTTCTATCAATATTTTTTAAAAATTTGAGAAGGGGATAGATTGTTTTTTCTAAGGAAAATAAAATAACAAAGTTTTCTAATAAATAAAATAAAGTGTATTTTATTTTTTTATTTGTTTTGATAAGTCCAAATTTATTTCTATCCTAAATTTTGTGAAAAAAAACAAATGACTTAAAGAAGAATCACATAAAACCAACTATATATGATGAGTGCCAAAATGAAAAATTGAAATTGAATAAAGTGTTTCAGGAATTTCCCATTGGCAGGAAACTCCAACATATTTCCTTCGAAATTCTGAAGAGAAAATTAACTATTTCCCCCCACTGCAACAATCTTGTAGGGTCCCAACCATAAATGATCAAACTTTCCATGTTTGTCAGGATCTTCTCTTCTTCTATCCCATTTTAGTACCGGATCACCAAGGGAAAAATTCCTATGTTTTTCTCTTCTGTCAAAGATAGCTTTCATCTTGTCTTGACATTCCTGAAATTTTTGGTCAACTTTCTTTGTGGTCTGTTGTACTTCAATCAACTGATTCATTCTTCTGGTAAGGTCATTAGGTTCTTCCTCAATATCCTGCATCAATTTCATCATATGTGGAGCAAGGTTAATAGGGAAAACAACATCAATTCCATAAATCAATTGAAAATGAGACATACCTATAGACCTTTTAGTGTTGATCCTATTGGCCCATAATGAAAATTTCAAATGAGAATGACAAGATTTTTTATTTTTAGTTAACATTTTCTTGATAACTCTCATTAGACTCTTATTATATGATTCAACTGCTCCATTACCCTAAGGATGATAGGAAATTGAATGTCCAAGAATGATATTGTATTTTTGAAAGAAATATATCATGGTTAGGAACTTGAATTCTTGAGTATTATCATTTATGATTTCTCTAGGGAATCCAAACCTAGCTAAAATATTATCTTCAAGGAATTTGATTACAAATGTATCAATGGAAAATATGGTAGGTATTGCTTCTACCCAGTTTGAAAAGTAATCAGTTACATTCAAAATCCATTTATGTTGTGCCCTAGAAGTAAGATGAATTTTACCTATAAAGTCTAAACCCCACTGTTGGAAAGAAGCTTCAAATTTTATGGGAACTAATGGTAATGATGGAAGTTTTTGTTTATGTGCAAAAATTTGACATTCCCTACAATCTATAACCTTTTCATTTACCTCAGATTTGTTTTTTGGCCAGTAATAGACATCTCTCAGTATTTTATATGCAATCACTCTCCAAGTATGGTGTCCTCCATAGATGACTTTGTGAATTTCATCTATGATACCTGTAGTCTCATCTTCAACAATACAATTAAGAAAAATTCTCAAAGGATCTTTCCAATAAATATTTTCATTCATTATACAATACTTAATTTCTTGAATCTTAAGAGATCTATCCTTTACTTGATTGAAATCAAAAGGACATTCAATATTTTGCAAATAAAATACAAAGTTTTTGTACTAGGGAGAAGGAGAAAAATTATCATGAATTTTTAACAAGGGTTGCTGCAATATGGCTCCTCATTTTCAACTGAAGGATGTTCTATTATGTCTGTAATTTGATTTAATCACTACTTCTTGTGCATTGAAATTTGATGGTGGTACATCAGTTGGCCGACGCAATTCCATCGACACTCTAACAAAGCCTGGTTATCATTTTTGTCTGTGTATTAGGGTCGGATATCCGACACAATTTTTTCGGTTATACCGATTACCCAAAGGACCAAAACCTCATCGAACCAACCATTATTTTCAGCAGATACGTGTCAGAATTCTGACATAACTTACGTCGAATATTCGATGTCCATACAGTATATACGACAGAGGTGCCATAACTCCGATGGATATGCCTGTTAATGGTTTCATTGGATATTGGATGAAGATGTTGGTGAATATATGATGACTAACAATAGATCTGACGGAGCTGCAATACCTCCAACATAAATGCCTATTGGAGCTTTCGTTGTATATCTGATGAAACTGTGTATATTAAAAACAAATAATGAGATTAATGGCCCATGGTCGATCTTGATATTTTGGTGGATAGATGGAGGCAACCCCCAAATTAAAATATTCCAATTGTAGAGACCACTTTTATATATCTAATAAGATCTAATAAGGTTGTGATCCAAGTCTCCTCTTATAGAGAACCATTTTAAAAACTGAATATATTCTTTAAGTAAGGCATCTAAAATGTAAAAGTGATTGATCCTTTTAGCCACATAGGCCTCACCCATTCTCATGTTTCTTGAAGTCAAAGAAAGTTTAACATGCATAATTTCCAGTAGGCCTATGAGCTCAAGATTAGTAATAAAGAAGTCTGCTAAAGGATCCACCTAGGTTGTTAGCCCCCATATCTCTAAGGCTCCCAAATAAAAATTCATATAGCCCTTGAAATAAGGAATGATTATATAGAATAACCAAGTCCCCGTGTTCTACCAAGAAAAATATTTCCAATATAATAAATACACCCATAATGAGCAAAGCACCTACATTCCATGAAGCCTTCAATTTGTTGGCATAGAGTTTAGATTTCATGAAGCCTCGAATTTATTGGCATATATATTACATTTTATTAAGCCTTGCACCTAATAGCATGGAAAGAATGACATATTTCTTTGCTCCATGCATGGAACCTTGCATCTACCTTTCTCCCCAAGGGATTTGTTGTTGTAAGAACCATTATAGTTCCACTTTTTCTTATGCTACCAATAACCCCATACTTTTCTTTTAAATTTGGCATATATATTACATTCTATTAAGCCTTACACCTACTAGCATGGAAATAATGGCATATTGCTTTGCTCCATGCATGGAACCTTGCATCTACCTTTCTCCCTAAGGGTTTTGTTGTTGTAAGAACCATTCTAGTTCCACTTTTTCTTATGCTACCAATAACCCCATGCTTTTCCTTTAAATGTCTCCAACATTGAATGCAACACACATTGTTGTATCTCTCTTAATATTAGGAAACCCATTACTACTATATACATTAGCCATTATTGTTATATTAGAACCCATTTCTCTTACCGCTTAATTGGTTTGCATCACCTATTCCATTCAAGTAAGCGTTGTTGTATACCATATTTCTTCATTTTCCAGTATTTTAAAATTATTCATAAATATTGTGATGTGGCTTATTATTCTGGAAAATGATTTAATAGTGTATGGAATTCTTATATGTTTTTATATATCTATCATTTATATATGCTTTAAGAGTTGGATGGTGAAGGTAATGCATGTATTATACATTTATATTATGAATTTCACCTATGTTTTTGATGAAATGGGAACATAATACTATCCAAATTTGTTAGATGATGGTTGGTGCAATCTGCATTGTCCATCTTGACTAGGATGAATGAGATGCCATGCACAATCAATGTTTCATGTAGTGACCTCCACGGATGAATGAGATGCCATGCACAATCAATGTTTCATGTAGTGACCTCCACGTGACTAAGTCATATATCCCCACCTTCAGGCATGGTCTCATTCTTTGACAATATTCCTTCCCTCTATTAAGTCACTTTGTAGCAGCTAATCTATGAAGCTCCTAATATTAACACCCTCTTTGGAATTCTCAAGTTATTTCCACAATGGAACTCTTGTGAGGGATCAAACTAGTGAAGGCACATAATGACTCGATAAATGTAGAAATTGAAGGCTATGAACATATGTTCTCTTACCAATCCCAATAGATGAAATGGACCCCCTTCTCTAATTTTCCTTTTAATATTCCCAAAACTACAATGGACACATGGCCTCTCTCATAGTTGTGGTGAAGCTCTGCTATGCTCCTGAACCAATATATGAGCTATTACTAACTAGTTTTTCTTGGTGTTTTCATCACATGCATTCTCTTTTTCTCAACCTCTAACTAAATTATGCTTCTTCTAGTGATGAAGGTTGGCACCAATGGGAATTACTTCGACATGTTGTCATCCGCATGAGCCAGGCCAAACCTATAGCCATCAAGGATTTCTAGGTTTGGATTGTTATCAACATTCATAGTTTCAATTTTAATTTACGATGTTATTCTTATATGCATGCACGCTAATCCTTGTATGTTTTTTTAAAACTATGTTAATTATGGGTGTGGGGTTCCCATATTCTATTGCAATTATCATTCTTAGAGACTTTATAGTAACACATTTATTGTTATCTATTTTAATTAATTTGTAATCATTTTGATTGAATTACATGAGATCATGGGAATGCTTTAATTGCCTCCAACCTACCATCTCATGAATTGGATTACATTTCCCCCATTTTTTGGAAAATAATATAGTGGTTATCCTTATTATCCCAACTGTGTGTTTTTTAATGTTTTTCATGTTAGGAAGAATTATGATGTCTCATTTCTTTGGTCCATGTATTTGCGTATTCAAGGTATACTCTCACCACTTGAAATTGGTGGGAGACACATTCTACTACTTGTGCATAATTTGTAATACTTTAAT